>JAYJMH010066903.1:0-11556 GCA_036873815.1 Phacellophora camtschatica | reverse complement strand
ACAGAATAAAAGTGGACATTATTTCTTACTAGAAATAAAATGAGAAGGAATAACCGCATGCAAAATTGATAAAACCACCCGAACCAATTTTGGTAAAAACCACCATCTTGAGGCAAAAACAGCGGAACCTATGCTTATGAAAGAAATCAAGATTCCCATGCTTCCCCACCTAACAGTTGTACATTACACTAATGCTTTCGAGAAAGTCTGAAAAAGGTTTTTAATTTCAAGAGTCATACCCCGGAAAATTTAAAAAATTTCTATTAATAATAATAATAATCCACCTAAATTTTGAGTAGATTTTTTGAGTCACTTTTAAATAGATTTTCTATTTTTGGAGTTTTTCTTTTGAAGTTTTTACACTGCCATTTGTGTTCAATACTTTCTTCTTGACCTCGACACCTTCTGCATTGAGCTTTTTCGTACTTCCCTTTATAATCAGCCTTTAAATCATCCATGTTTAATTTTAACAACAGTAAATTGGTCCCTTTTTATGATTGATGTATTCTTTTTTCCAAAACAATTACTTTTTATTAGTCTCAGTTTCGTTTTGTCGCACTCTTTAACATCTCTTTCTAACAACGATATTATTTGTTATTATATTTGTCCACTCTTTGATTGTTAATTCACCTATTTCGCTTTCAGAAAGATATATGTTAAATGTTTTTAAATCATCTTTAATTTCTTAGTTGCAGCAGTTATTCAGATTTAATCGATTTTCTATAATTTCTATTAATGTTCTTAGGTACATCAGTCTTTTCAATTTTATTCTATATGTCATTGGCATAAGGCCATATTCATATGTTATGGTGTTGAATTTGGAATTGTAAAATGAAAAATCGCCAAGAATTTTTTATATCATTTCTTCCTTGCAAATAACACTGTGACAACCCATTTCCGACTGACTAAACAGTCATTCACTAAACCCCGTACAATGTCGTCATTGTTTACTCACTGCCACCTTACTCATACGTTAAAAATGTTATAAAATATATTATAAATTCAGTTTTTGTTGATGTTTATGCTGAGAAAAAGAATTTATAGGAAAAAAAATAAAGATATTTTTACTAAAATTTGGTCTAAAATTAAGAACCCATGACAAGTAAGGGCTAAGCAGGGGCGTATAGCGAGGTACCAACTTTTGGGCTGTGTGCTATCTTGGTTTGGATATTGCCCGAATTTGTGTATAGTTTTTAAAAATATTAAACTGTTTTATGTTATCAAACAATAGTCATTGCTCTCTACAATTTTGCACGAAATTTTGCCTGAATATGCTAAATTTTGTCCAAATTTTGACGTTTTTGAAATTTGGTGGGGGGTTTTCTCAGGTTTCTTGAAAAAACGTGTATACATGAATCTGTTCATAGAGGGTGGTTAAGGGTTTTTTCCTGAAATTTTTAAGGGTTTTTTGAAATTTGAGATTAATGTCCTATAATATTAATTAAATTTAATCCTAATAATTTTCATTTTCATTTGGATTTATTTATTCACAAACAAAATGAAAAACAAAAGACGGGGGAACATTATAAATTTACTTTGAAAATAATAAAACTAAACATTTACTTAATCTTGTTAGTTAATCATTATTTCCTCTCGAGATAGTTATTTACAATGAAATATTGGATACAAAACAAAATTGGACATGCAACAGAATTTGGCTCAAAAGTAGCTGGCACATTGTTACCGTTTGTGTTTGACCCCCCGGTTTCATTCAACTTTATGTGAGCCGTGAGCCTTGATCATAAAAATGCCACTCAGCCTAGTGCAGTGGTGACAAGACCTGCCGAGCAGCAAGTTTCAAACAGAAAACAGTTAACGAACTTCTCAAGACATGTGTTAAATAAAGTGAGCAACTGAGAACAGTATCGGAAGTGTTTTTGGTAACCCAATTCATTAGCAAGAAAATGTCATCACCACCAACAACCGAAGGAGTAAGATTTACTGTCTTGAAATCAAATAAAGATAAGGACGATAAAAATATTTCACAAGAACCTGTCAAGAAATCTGAACTCAACAAAGGTATCTATGTATTTCGTAACAAACAATCAATTTATTTTTAATTGGGTATGTAATATATAATGACAACACTATTTTGAAAATCATTAATAATTGTCAAAAAAGAAACCAATTTTAGTCTACATTTTAATTATTTTAATACAGATATTTTTATTTTATTTTAATTTTATTCTGTCTCTTCTCTCTTCTTGCACGATTTGATAAAATACCTTGATTAAATGCCCTGAATCTGAACTGTATATCGATTGAATTTAATGAAGCGTAACCGGCGCCATTTTCAATTCATTTGAATTGATTTATTTCCATTTCCAGTAACATTTGGTCCTGGAAGTTCTTCTGACGATCGTGGCATAACACCAGACGCAGTGGGAGTCGAAATACCACTTCTGCAAACTCAAGAAGCAAACAAGAATGTCAGTACTGGAAATCTTGCTCTTTATGAGGTCAGTAACATAGTAAACTCTACTGAGTTTTCAACAGTTGTTGCTTTTCACAAGTTTTATTTTGGCAACCATGACTCTCTCTGGCTGACCACCAGCCTGGGATCACAAATTAATCTTTTGCAATTTTGACAAATTCCAGAAGCAAAGAATTTTCATTATTTTAAGACTTTCTACTAGACCAATTTGGAATGATGTGAAACCAGTTTATTTTCACCTAATGAAATGTTTCTTTTTCACATAAAATTAATTGATTTTACACAACTGAAGTTGCTGTTGCGATGAAATAAAATGAGATAAAATTACAGTTTAGATCCTTTTAGATTTTACAACCAGAATGTTTCTTAGGGGAGATGGGGTCTGAGAGAAACATTCAAAAGAATCACATGAGTGACAAAATCAACTTGTGAGTCTTTCCCTTTGTTCATATTTTATTCTGGTTGTAAAGTCAACTTCAGTTGTGTAAAATCAATGAATTTTATGTGAAAAAGAAAGACTTCATTGGGTGAAAATAAACTGGTTTCACATCATTCCAAATAAGTTTTAAAATAATGAAAATTCCTTGCTTCTTGAATTTGTCAAAATTGCAAAATATTAATATGGATATATATATTTTGCTTTTAGGAAGATATCAAGAAACGACCAAAGCTTGCAACATTATTGGCAACATTGGGTAACTACGATGTCACAATTCCAGTTCCAAAAAAGAAAGAAGGAAACAACCAGGAAAAGGACAAGAAAGCTGAGGTAAATTTGTAGAGATAACTATTTATACACTCTTTTGTTATAAGAACATTCTTTATAAGAACATTAAAAAGGCTGAAATTGTTAAAAAAAATTAAGAACAAATTAAGAACATGCTCAGCCTCAGATCCAACCTTTCCAAAAATTCAGCACCACATTTAGTATCATGAAATTATTTTCGTTGATTGTTACTTGTTATACAAATTACTTATTATACAAATTACGAACAATACTAAACAGGAATTCTCCCTATCTGCTGTTGAAGCAAAGCAGGAAAACTGGTCACTTCTTCAATTAGGATAATTTTACAGAAGAATCATCCGTGGAAAAATAAGGACAATTTAAGAACATTTCACCCTCAAATTCTTAGAAATTTAAGAACATCAAGCCTCTGCAAAAATTATCTGGTTGCTGGTTCTTATTGGAAGAAAGTATATTTGGAATTTTTGGGAGTCAATTTGAAGGAATCATCTAAAATTCCATTCCATAGATTAAACAGCTATAAAAAAAACCTGCTCATGCAAAATTAGCAAATGCGGATGCACAAGAAACCTAAATATTTATACTGAAGAGTAATAAATTCACAATCCCAATTTCATGTGAGCATGTTGTATTAGCTGTTATTTGATAGACTCTTGCTTGAATTTATATAAAGTTTGATACCTTGTCTGCCAAAATCTACCCAATAATGAAAATACAAATGTAACAAAGACAAACCCAACCCAGACCAAAGAATAACTCATAGATTGCTTAGTAGATTTTGGGAAAAAGGTACCCAAATGTTAAATTGAAGCCTCTTGCATCAATATCAAGCAAAAAAAGTTCTTTCATTTGCATCAATATCAAAACTAAAAGCTCTTTCTTGCCAGCTTTGCAAATAATGGGATATTTTTGATGGTATAAACATTTTGTTTGTATTGATGGGTACTTTTGACAATGAAAAGCTTGCAAATAAATATTATTTATGTTAACAAATCCATTTGACCTAGAAATTTGTTCAAACATTTGCTTGCTGCAATAAGCAGTTAATTAAAAACATATTAATTATTTATTTCAAACCTGAAAATTTTCCAAGTTTTTGTACAGTTTTAATCGTATCTTTTTAATTTAATATGAATTGTATTCTTGAAAAAATATTAAATCATGAAAAATTAATAAAGTGGCTGCATGTGTAACTATTTCATTTTTGAGGAGTTTGTAAAAACTAGACAACATCCACGTTTTTTACATTTGCTTTAGGTTAGAATTTTAAGGCTACTGTTGCAGGCTACTTGTGAGACTTGAAGGTGCTTGTAACAAAGATAATAATAATTGAAAATCCAACTCAGGCTGAGATTTCAGCTTGCTTTGCGAGTTAATCTTGCCAGGCTGAAATCTCCTATGTAGCCTGGCCCTCAGCTGTTAAAAGTAACATGCTAGATAGATTTTCAGTTAACTAAGGTAGATTTTCAGTTAACTATAGTAAAGGGATAATTTTTTAAACAGTAGATTTCAGAACTCCAAATGGCAATGTGATTCATGATAGGGAAGAAAAATTTTACAATTTTTGGTGCACTCTACCAAACCAAATATTACCAGATAGAGCAAGTGGTTCTTTTGATTTCTAAAAGGTGTGAAATCTAGTATCCTTTTAAGAGACAAATTGCATTGTAATGATGTTCGGATCTGAATCTTTTGTTAAAAAAGTTATTTCTCCTTGTTGATAACTTGACAGGTTGTCTTTTTGTTTTGGTATCAAAATGATTTGTTTATTCAATAAAATAAAGAATGCTGATAATGTATTTTTTTTTTAATTCATTGTAGGTTCTTAAAATGGGGACACTGCTTGGAGTTTACCTCCCATGTCTTCAAAATATCTTTGGTGTAATTCTTTTCATTCGTTTGTCATGGATAGTGGGAACAGCGGGAGTTTTTGAGAGTTTCTTGATTGTGTTGTTGTGCTGTTGCTGTGTGAGTATTTGCATTAGGTTTTTATGTTGCCTGTGACAACCATCCTCCATAATCCCGGTATTTCAGGCTGCCACAGAAAAAGTGTTTCCGCCTGACAACAAACTTCTTTGGTACCGGAAGCATGGGCGATGGCAGATGGTTTTTGCAGGCAATTTTATGGCTGTTTCCAAAATGGAAACTAGGCGTTACAATTTTTTTCTGACAGTAAAAGGAATATATTGTGAACATTTTATCACTGTGTAATGGAGAGTCAACGGTGCCAGACACCTAATTATACAGGTGCATGCCACATGGGTTAGCAACACAAGTTATGTGTAGCATGCAAGGTTGGAATAGGGTGGGAGTGTGAAACATATATTGTTTCGTTAACATATATTGTTTTGGGTCTTGATTATCATGAAACAATGGAAAAGCGAGTTTGTTTAATTTCTGCTAAAAACTACGTCCATAATGTTTGCCGTGTTTCTTTGGCTCTTTAAAAAGTATCTAAAATAGTGAACAATTTAAGAATTTCTTGTCTAGTTTAACAAATATTTCTTGGCTTTTAATAGATTATAGTATAATCATTGTTTCCAGCGCGGAAATTTTAACAGGAGTGCTATAAATGTCTCTCCTTTTAAAGAACTGCAGAGCTGTTCTCAAATGCAATGACATGGCATGAAATAAAAATGAATTTTCTCTGACAAGAACAATTCGTTTGTATGGACAAATTGATTTCAGTGACCAACTATGTAATTTAGACTCTAGACATAGTGACATTGTTTTGGCATCAAGCTATCTTAACTACCATTTGTTAAGTGTGCTAAAGACAGGTCTCTTTTCTCTCATTCAACAACACAACTCGGTTTTACGTTATGATTGCTTGGCAGAGTAAAGTTTACACCAACTTCCAAGAAGACAAAGCGATTTGCTTTTACACCATTCAGCTCACCCAATCAAGTCAAAATAAACAGTGAAACTAACTTTGGTGTATGGTGTTGAATAAAAATATAAAAAATTGCTATCTGAATGTTAGTGACTTTATACTGGGTTACCGGGTGATCCAAAAATCTACCTCCGTTTGCAAGGCTGAAGCTCAAAATCCGCGATGCTGCAAATCTCAAATTGTGCTCAAAATGATGTCCGAAGGGCAGACTTAGAGTTTGGGATATCATCCAGTCATCTGCAAGCATGTTTACATGTCGAAAACTGGAAATTAAAATTGCATTTATACGTAAGCCTTTAAGTCAATTCGAAGGAACGCAAATTCATTTTCAGTCAACATGTTGACATTAAAATAACCTTGTTGCTCCATTACTTCCATGGGAGTTTGATTAGTGAATCCTTTGAAATTTTAGGCCTGTGAATGACCATTAAACCAAGCAGGTTGTTTCAATGTCAAAACATGGACACATGGAAGTAAATATTTCTTCATATTTACTTGAAAGCACGCGTATTGGGGCAATTTTACTTTCTAGTTTCGGACAAGCAAACGTGGTTGCAGTTGACTGTATAATATCTCTCAAACACTAATTCTAGCTCTCTTCGGGCGTCATTTTGAGCACAATTTTAGGAATTTTATATCATTAGCCTCAAAGAATCTCAAGCTACAGCTCTGCAAACGAAGGATTTTTTGGGGTCACCCGATAGGCTCATTACTTATTAGTAATGAATGACATCAATTTAATTTCATGGGAATAAACAGCTTTCATTCTATTTTCTATGTACAACCACATACGAATTACTTACTTCATATATGAATAAATTCTCACACAGAAGTTAAGTAATTTTACCGCAATTAAAGACAGGTTTTAATTAATTTAAATATTCGCCTCAAATTTTCTAAAAATGGTTTAATTATTTAAATCTTTTCTCGCTAGGATACGGTTTTTCACTTTTCAGATGATTCTGATTTGCAATGAGTTTTATTTTCAATTAACGAAAGTCCCGTTCAGCTCACCCAGTTCAAGGCATATGACCAAAGCTTGGGAACTTTTAGTATTCTTTTAAAATATGTTCAAAAATCAAAAGATGTTTTATAGTAATAATTATGAAACTAATCTTTATACAGGAATATCCAGTTCAACATGTAATGCTGTTATCAACGTGTGTCCTGAGATTGGTCACATGATTTGAATTGTGTGTAAACAAACTTAACCTGAATTGTCTGTTCTAGTTTACTATTTTAAGTGAATTATTTTCACTGATAAAACTCTCTAATATTTAATGTGGTATTTTTATGAAATGAATGCCGAATTTGTTTACGAAGGATTCTTGCTAGGAATTATTTGTTTACGAAAATTCATAAATCTTTAGAAGAAATGAGTGATTTTTTGAAATTACAAGAAAAATTTTTGAAGGAATAATTTAAGATTGGGCTCGCTCTATACTATCCTCCCGGCAATTTGAACCAAATGAACTAGTTTGAGATAACGAATATTCGAGTCATCAAGGGACATTTCAGTACTGAAAGATCGCACGAGAGATATCGCACGAGGAAATTGTTCGAGCTATCGCAAGTTAGAGTTGAGCGAGCTCGAGTTATCGGGAGTGTAGAGGTAGAGCCAATGAGGACAGGTTACCGTTCCAACCGCTCTTTGGTTGGTTCAGTCGGCTATTTTGCTGGGCATTTTGTTACTTGTTTTGCATCCCAGTCGGCCAGATCTAATTTTGTTGCTACTTTTACAACCCTGAAGAACCTTATTCCCCCCCCCCCCCAATCCTCAGAGCAAGGTTCTTCCGCCCTTGTGGGGGTATACTGTATATGTATGTTGTTTTCAACTCATTTCTTCTAAAGGGCAGAAGTTTTTAATGGGCATTTTTTCAGCTTTTACTCGGCTAATTTTCTTTTTTTTAACTGAATCGAACATTGACTTGACTAAAAACCTGGAATGGTTGGTTTATGCATCTTTTTCTGCACTCCGAATCTTTAATTTCCCCGTTTTTCTTTCTCTTTTAGCCGGAAAAATCGAGCTATTACGAGAAAGCAAAAATCAGTTACGCAAACACAATGAGCGCAGTCTAGGACTTTTTTTGGAATTCAAGCAGCTCACGATTGAAGCAATATAACGAGAAAAGACTTCAGTAACGTGTTCTGCGTCTTGAATTCTTATATGTGAAGCTATCTTTAAATTTATTTTCTAAATCTATTTCTCAAATTTTGTTGTTGTTGATTGATTGATTTATTCATTTATTTTAGACTCTGCTAACAGCAATATCAATGAGTGCTATAGCTACGAATGGAATGGTTCCAGGTATGTTTATTTTAATTTATGTAAACAATTCTTTTGATCATATGCAGCTTTTTCAAAAATTGTTTTTACACCATCAGATCCAATTTTGCAGTTAATTGTTTTTTTTGCACAGATTTATTGATCTATGTATGCCCTGTATCACCTTGTATTTCACCCATGGCCACGCTGCTGTGTTTAGTTGTAGTGTGTCTGGCAGAATTTGTAGAATTTTGTCGAAGGTTACGTTGTTTATTCTGTTAAATTATCAATATCTTGCAAGAAATTTAAAAGCAAAATTTTTTTGGTTGCGAGCACCAAATAAACATTTATAGCCCATAGCGTAAAGCTTTGAAGTCAGTCACACTAAATGCCGCGATGGCAGTACTGCATGGCGAAGCTGTAACATACTTGTGGTATAATTACGTGAAAATAGAAACTACGCGAAACTACGTGCAAAGAGACAAATAAATGGATGAACTGATATTTCCCCCGACGGCATTCAAAATCAATTTTACTTTATACCATGCTGAACAGTTGACGCATCTCCGCGATTATGCTTGTGTTTATTTCTATTTTGTTATTCCTGTTTTTTAGGTGGTGGGTCTTACTTCATGATATCAAGAAGTCTTGGCCCAGAGTTTGGTGGTGCGGTTGGTATCTTGTTTTACCTCGGCACAACGTTTGCTTCATCGATGTACATACTTGGTGCTGTTGAAATACTTTTGGTAAGTGTCGTCAAGATAACATTGAATGGTTGGTTGATATTTCGTAAAACAGAAGATTGTATGTATTTGTATGTATGATTTCGCCTCTAAAAATTTTCAATAGTTAAAACCTAAATTATAGGTATAGAAATATTTACACAGTTTTAAAATATCAAAAGCAATAATGAATGAATGAATAAATACAATTTTTAAAATAACACAAACCCTTAACTAGAGTTCACACTTTTAAGTCTTAAAGTTTAACTCTAAAGTCCGCCTGCTCTGTTTATTTTGGCTTTGTTTTGGCTCCGCACAAGAATTCTCTGTTTATTTTGGTTTTCTTCCATAAACTCAATTGTGTGAAATCATTTGAAAGCAACTACAAATTTCATTGTTTTTCTGGATACCAGAATCTTAGAGGAAGTTATTTTTCCTTTTTGTTGGCTCTCCAGTTTTCTTTTCCGTCAGTCTGACAATTGTTTACGCGTGGTTTTTATGACACAACTTCACTGTTGAATGAATAAATGGGGATTGGGGCGACCAAGTCTTTGTGCTGTTTTATTAACTCTTATCAGGCAATTTTTTGCAGTTATATCATTAAATTCTTAGTGGATATGTATGTAATGTTATGTAATGTGCTTATCCCCTGGTACATGCTTCTAATTTTTTAGCTGGATTATGCTTTTTTGTTCCATCTATTTGAACTTAATTTTCAACATCCGAATCTCATTAGAATATAGCTTTTGTTTTTCCGAATCTCCAGAGATTCGATCGAATGCTAACGCAAGTTTTCTCATTTTGTTGTTGTTAATTGTTAGAATTAAAAGTTAATTTAAATTAAATTGTTAAATTAGATGGAATTAAATAAAAAAAAATTAAATTAAATTGTTAATATTCAATGTTCACTATGTGGGGACTTGAGGACTTTAAGTCCACTCCGGCTGTTAGTGGCGCATTAAAATATATATTACAATTTTTATTTAGTTTTTTAATGATTATAGAAAAACCTAATATGTTTTGACTAGATGTACAGTATTAACAAATTTTAATATTTTTTTTTCAGTCATACATAGCACAAGACATGTCTCTATTCGGTGACGTGGCGGGCGGCGGCACTGTATCAACGGCAATGTTAAACAACATGCGAGTCTATGGAAGCATCCTGCTTTTCATTCTTGCATCGTTAGTGTTCATTGGCGTCAAATATGTGAATAAATTTGCGTCAGTTTTCTTGCTGTGTGTCTTGTTTTCAATTCTCGCCATTTATGCTGGATTTTTCTCGATTCATGCCAGAACTCCGACCAAGTAAGTTTAATTTTTTCTTGAATGATTTCTTGGTTTACTGAACATTAAATCCCTCGTTATTAAGTTTCTTTTAAATTTTATTCCTGTCATTAAACCTTACAAAATATAAAAATATAAACTTCTTTACTGGGTGACCCAAACACAAGTTTCCCTCTTCAACAGCTCATATAAAATCAAATTGCTGACCGATTGAAGTTATTTTAACATTGTTTGATAGCGTAAACATTACCTTAGATATTTTTAATTTTTTCAGATTTTCTAGTCTTTAAAATACGTCAAAATTATAAATTTTATAAATAAGGCAATTTTTAAATGTACAAGAATAGCAACAAGATATAGTAACAAAGCCATTTTGTTTTTGAATAATTTAACCTATGACAAATATTGAAGTTTTTTCATGGATAGGAGCATTATATTTCTTGTAACAATTGGAACGCCTTTGCATCTATTGGGAATTATTCTTATTGTTTTGACTATTCCCAAGGGACACTTTCATTTTTTCATGGTGAAAATCCCTTTTTTCGTAAATCTGAATATTTTACCTATTTTAAATGCCAGAAAAATCCTAAAAAATATATAACATTCAAGTTAATGTTTTAGCTATGAATCAAAGTTTTACTCATTTTAATCCGTCAATCCTTCGAATTTAAATGAGGGGTCCAAGAGGGAAACTCTTTTTTGGGTAACCCGTTACTATTTGCAGCTCTTAGTGGTGGAAAGACACAGGGTAAATTATATTATACGTATACTAACCGATTTCGTTGATGTACAGGAAAATATGAAGCCCAAGGGCTAAAGTTTTTTTTTCACATTTAGCTAATTTTTGTATATTTTTCATTATTTTAAGATCGTTAGAATATAGCTGTTTTCTTTTTCGAACATGAGATTCTTCATTTTGAACACTTCGAACATGAGATTCTTCATTTCGAACACTTGGAACGCCTTAGATCGTTAGAATGAAATTTGCTGTCTGTTTTCCTTTTTGAACGTGATATCCTTAATTTTGAACACTTCGAACATGAGATTCTTCATTTCGAACACTTATAACGCCTTAGACCGTTAGAATGAAATTTGCTGTCTGTTTTCCTTTTTGAACGTGATATCCTTTATTTTGAACACTTCGAACATGAGATTCTTCATTTCGAACACTTGGAACGCCTTAGATCGTTAGAATGAAATTTGCTG
>JAYJMH010066892.1:0-11556 GCA_036873815.1 Phacellophora camtschatica | reverse complement strand
GGTTGGTCTACACGATCATAACCTGCACTGCTCCTATTCCAAATCTAACAAACTAGAGGAACCATGTTTTTCCTTTGTTTCGAACTGGGAGTCGTGTGTGCATGGATCTGCCAGATCTGGTCGTGTAGATTAACCCAAGGCCACAGGGTTGCCATGTATTGACATGCTCCCTGTGGTATAGTTATTTGTAAACCGTGCTAGTCATGTAAATTTTTAGAATGGATGTAAAAAAAAAGTAAAGAAAGTTGTGCTTTTTTGAACATTTCATCTAGCAGTGTATTTTTTAATCGTTTCGGATTTCAGTGGTTGGTTTGGTATTTCAGTAGTCCGTTCCGTTCAAAAACAACGAAGGAAGAATGGGTAACAGTCCACAAAATCAAACAATGAGTGTGGTGAATGGAGAACAAACAGAGCCGACAGTGCAGTTGAAAGAAAATTTCCAGACAATGATGATGATCAATCAAGTTTCTGTTGTTGCGGCGCTGTAAGTTTTTTAAATCTACATTAAAAATCTACCATTGCATTTCTTAAAGTTTTATCTTCTCATTCTTTGATTTGACTACTTTCCGTAAGGCTGCACTTATTTAATCTAACTTGGCCTGTGTATAATATAATTAATAACCAATTTTCTGGCTTTAATCATTTTGCTGGCTGGCCTAAACTTAGCTTAAAGCTTGGATACGATACACAGAGTTGCTTAACTCTTAACTGTATTTGTCCTTGCTCAGATTTGATGTGATGCTCTCTCGCTGACCCCCAACTTTCATAATGCATGTATCTTACTGTATCTTTGTCGTTGCTTCTGAGAAGTTGCTTCCAAGAAGTTGCTGGACATTTTGCGGGGCAACTGCATTGACAACGTCACTAGATGAGTCACTGTTTCCCCGGAAATTAAACAGGAAGTCGGATGAAGGAGTGGTAAATTAAAGCTGGAAACCGCAATAATCATAAATAGTAAATTGATTGTTTTGGCTTTTGCTTTAATCCTATGGTGCGGGTGATGAATGGAATAAGGGGTGTTCACAAAGTGGGAACCTGGTGGGGGTGTTGAAAGAAGAAAAAGGCATCAAATTTGAACAAGGAACTGCTGAAAAATAATACAAACACACTTACACAGACTTAGACACACACACACAGTCTGTGAACTTCAAATACACACTCGTAATTCATAATTGATTTCAAAGGAAAAGAATTCATAATTGGAAGGTTTTTGTAAGTCTGTTTTATTTGATTGCAATAATAAACTAAATTTGTTTTTATGAATTTAAACATGTATTAAAGCAGAGTGAAACAAAGTATCAAACTATCTGTCATTTGTAGGTAGGCTTGATGGCCTATTTGAAATTTTTTTATGAACAATTTTGTTTTTATTTCAACTCACAATTTGTTTCTGTGCTTCTCAGGGTACTGTACCCCTTCAGACAAAAAAAGTGGATTTTTTGTTTTTATCATATTTTGATAGTTCAGTCATTAGATATCATATCTCAATAATTTAATTCCACAATTAACATTATTTTTCATGAATTTTTAAGCTTTCAAATAAAAATTACCTTGTTTTTGAAAATTGGAGGGAAAAGCACTTACGCAGATCAAATCCGACCCACTTGACCACAGAGTTAATGCACACACTTTTGTGGTTTAAATGCTAATCATTTTCCTAAAATATAGTTTGAGTTTACAGTGTTTAACCGAATATTCGATTTAATAAAAGTTTCATTATTGATTATTATTATCATTATATCCAAGGCTTATCGAATTTTATCCATTTGCTTTAGCATGGCATCCAATTTTGATCTTCCGATTTTGAAAACCAAGTTTAATTCTAAGACTGCATTCCTCTGACATTGCAAATGTGGTTTTTGTAGACCCAACATAACTTGAGGGTTTGTTTTAATAACTCTTCAACGATGACAAAGATTATCTTCAATAGCTTGTCTTTTGGCTTTTTTGTTTGCTGGAAGATTTTTAATCGGTTTTCGCACCAATTCTTTACCATTCTGCTAAAAGCTCGATTTCTCAGAACAGAATTTAGGGACACCAGCTAGCATTCCAAAAGCTCCTTGTACCTAACGGGCCAATCAATTTTACACACGGGGTAATAAAGTATTGTTCTTTGAAAGTATGTCAGGGTTTTTCCCGCAATCTAAAAGGTTTTGACATTGAAAAAATCTTATAAAACCGTTAACAATAATTTGAATGTTAGTTATCCTGAGATCAATTACCTTCTGATATTAAAACAGCAAATAGCACAAACTCTTTCAAGCATAAGATCAAAAATTGTTTCATGCAAAACTTACTGAAAAACGAAAACGGAGTTCATATACCGCACATACTTTTTATAAACTTTTAGTAGGACAAGCATTTGTTATTATTTTCCTTTTTACACACCCCTAAAAGGGACCATCACGGAATTAAGGTCCCTTCGGCCGTTCTGATGTTATCCCTGCCACTCTAAATAGGGGTTTATGATTTATTAAAAATTATATATATTTATTTTTTAATACTCTTGATATTTTAAAACTTTGTAAATATTTTAACTTTTAATTTAGATTTTATGTGGCAAAATATTACATACATACATACACAACATATCAAAATTCGCTGACACACTTTGGTTGTTCATGATCTTGAGCACTTTACTGATATATTGTTTTATTTGAATAGCAAAAGGGGAGGTACAAGGAGCAATTGTCGCGCGCGTGGTAAATTTTGCGTTAAATCCCCACTATATCATTTGCATTTACACATAAAAAAAGGTTTACGCATTTTTCATGGATTCTCCATTAAATTCTACATAAAATGATGTATACATGTGCATGATTTATTCAAAAGCCGACAGCAGAGAATTAATTTTTGAAAATCACCTCCGGAAGGGGTACAGTAACCTTAAGCTATTTTTTGCAATACTGTTTCAATGGACCCATTCAGCTAAGGTTTGTTTACACCCAATTCAAGTCATCTGACCAATCTCTTGATAAAATATCTGTTGATTTTTGTAATATATTTTATGCCTTGAAAACTTGTGCTTTCAATGCACGAATTAGAATACCGAGATACTTCGTTGAAATTGATTGTCAAGTGGCTCTCAAAAAGTCTAATGCGGTAATACGGTATATTTTCATCATACAAAGAGGAAGTACCTTGGCATTGGAGATATCTTTCTCACATGTTTCTTATACAATATAACAAAATATTTCAGAAAAATCTTACCCACCATAAAATTTTGAATAGCCCAAATACGCAAAAATAACACGATATAATATCACATATTTTTTGTAAAAAAGTATAGTGAAGTAAACTCATTCAACAACAAGAGCACGCAAGCAAAGTAAAGAAAATAAAAAACTCAAAAGCACTCTCTAAAACGGTTCGAATCACTATTGTACAACTTTCAATATTAAATACAGACTTTAAATTATGGTACATAAAAGTTTATTCAGTGTTATATCGAGATAAATCTGCAACAAAAAGTAAAATAAAAACAATAGTTTAAAAGCATAATTTCGTGATCATACGTTCACATCTGATGGTGGAGAAGGATAGTAATAGTTCAAAATAACTAAAATATTATTTGCTTAGCCTTGGGTTATTTGTTTGATGTTTATCTTCCAGGTTTGCGATAGACAATTCCACTAAAGAGGTCAAAGGGGTATTATGACCAAGATACAATGTGTTTTATTATCGAAACAACAGTATTGATGGTCGACAATCGAGCGCACTGCATCTTGGTCATAATACCCCTTCGGCCATCTTTAGTGGAATTGTCTATTATGTTCCCATCGCATCTTTCGTTTTCAAAATTCCAGCTTTTGCTGTTTACCAAGAGCTAAGAAAGAGACCCCGGAATATTGTTCTCTTTCGATAATAATCAGATCACGCTTTTGCAGCTTGCCGTATTTTGATTTTGATTATTTTTCAGAACTGGCTAGTTTTGTCAGTCACAGTCTTGGAGGAGACGGATGAAGATGGTAGCGACTATGTTGGAACTGGTGTAATTCTAAATGTAAATAAATCTCTTAAGTTCAGAACAGAAATGTTGGCTCATTGTGCAAAACTGCTGCTCTCCTTAATGCTGTATCGCGTTAAAAACGTCAGGTTTTTTTCAAATATAAGACTCAGCAAAACAATCTTACAAATTTAAATTGCATCATTTCAGTTGTAAAAATACTCAATTCAAATTTTAAATGTTTCAAAATTAATTTTGTAAGTGTATTTTGCCAAGGTGATTCTTGCCATTGACAATTCCAAGTCTTGCAAAACTTAGAACCATAATGCATTCACATAATTTTTTGCATTTAGTGAAGTTAAGCAATTTTTTTTCACGTTTTGGATCACATCCTGTGTTTTGTTTTGAATATATCAAAACCTTAGGCTGAAACTAAATTCTTAACAGGCAAGAATGCGGAAGACCAGACTTGGCTAACCTCGATTGGAATAGTTGTCTTTGATTTTTACACAGTTGCCTATTAATACACAACGAGTGATAGCCTTTCGTATGTAATAAATTTAAAAGTGCATGACAGTTTGTATGTACAATGCACGTTGCCTGTTAAGTCTAGACGTACAATACACGAACAAGCATGCCAGAATCATCGGGGAAGGACAGATTTTTCTCTCAGAACGCAGTTTATCCAAAATGGTATTGTTTCAAACCTATAAGTAGGCAACAAAGCAGCAACAAATACCGTTAGTGCCATAAAGCAACAACAAATACCATTTGTGCCACAAAAAGTGTCAATATTTGCTTTGTAAAATTTCTTTTTTTTACAGATTTTAACAGTATTTGTGATTTTTATCTGTTAACCAAATTGAAAATGATCCTCAGAAGTCCGTTTAAGTAGCACTATAACCATCCCCTGAGAAAAATAACACCTCAAATAAACTTTGGGCCGTCCAAATACATCGTTTAATTTGCAGATATAAGGGCAGTTTGGCCCCCTTCCTCGATAACATGGATGGCAGCTACCTCCCTGTTCAGGCATGCTTGTACACGGTAAAATAATTCTACTTAAATTTGATACCTCGACTATGTCATAAGCTTCGACAAGCAATAATTTGGAAACTATTAACTAGTCTATGTGATGAAATAACCACACACGATGCAAACATGAAGTGATGTTTCGTCATATTTGGGTGCACAACAAATAGGAGTTTATCTGTGGATTGATATTGTTGTTTATCCATGTACATATACTTTCCATTCATTAACCAACTTGTCAAAATACTCAACCGTATTGAGAAATTCTGTTCCACTGTAACCACCAAATCCACCTATAACATATGGCACGGAATCAATCACTGCCATACAAGCGTTATTGCGACAACTCGTCAAACTGGGAAGCAAGCTCCAAGTGTCAGTGACATCATCATAACATTCAACAGTGTGCAAAGCTGTTTTGCCATCAGATCCCCCAGCAACGATAATTTTGCCATCAACAACAGCGGCAGCAGCTCCCCTGCGTGGCCCACTCATGTTAGTGGTTTCTTCCCAATCACCACTTTCAGGATCGTATACTTCAACAGTGTTGTGGCATCGCCACCCCTCACTACCCCCAATGGCATATATCTTGTCATTATGTGCAACGGCACAAACATTTTCTCTTGGTACCTTCATTTTGGGCAATCTCGTCCAAGTCCTTGAGTCCTCATCATAACATTCCGCTGTTTTCAAACTCTTAGAATCAGACACACCTCCAACAACAAAGATTTTATGATCAAGTGTGTCCATACCAAATGACACTCTTCGCTCCGTCATGTCTTCCCTCAATTGCCACTTCATAGTTTCAAGATCCAACATCTCCATGGATGACAAATCGACATGCCCATCTGACCCCCCGGCAATGAATATCTTGTTGTCAATGGCAACAGCCTGGAGTCGTGCTCTCTTGTTGTTTGGTGACGGAAAGTCAATCCATTCGTTAATTTCAGGATCATAATATTCGCACGAACTCAAACAACAGCCTCGATTATATCCACCAATCACGTACATTTTTCGATCGTATGCAGCTATTCCAGCACTGCAGCGTCCTGAAAATTCAAAAAAACATTAAATAAAAAATCAAAATAAAGAAATAAAAGAAACATTGAATTTTACAGTACATTCTTCAATTTTACAGTACTTTTTTTAGAAGAACCAGATGATTTTTGCTGAGGCTCGGTGTTCGTAAATTTGAGGCTGAAATGTTCTGAAATTTGAGGCTGAAATGTTTTTAAATTGTTTACATTTTTGAACGGATGATTCTTCTGTAATTTTATCCCAGTTGACGAAGTGACCAGTTTTTCCTGCTTTGCTTCAACAACACATAGGGAGCATTCGTGTTTGTACAGTTTAAGTAATTTGTATAGAAGTAACAATCACCGAAAATACTTTCATAATACTAAATGCGGTGTTGAATAATAAAAGTCTACACGCAAGCCAAGGCTGAGCATGTTCTTAATTTGTTTTATTTTTTGATAATTCGAGCCTTGATGTTCTTATAAAAAAAGTGTAAAATGATTAGTAAAAAAAAAACCGTTAACCCTTTCATCTCGGGAACGGCGATATGGCCCATTAATAAACAATATAAAATTTTGCATGCGAGTAGAACTTTAAATTGGTTTGTATATGTTTGTACCCCCTGCAAAATAAAACTTACATAGGATTTGCCTGTTAGATTGGAAATAAATTTTGACGTGGAAGGGTTAAGAAATATTTAATTCGCGGCATCTTATGTTTTTGTTCAACAAAGATTGCATGGAAAAGCCACAAGAATTAGCAGTGAAATGAAAGGGTTACAACCCTCCAATAATCCATGCATTCAGCATGACTCCCAAAACTGTTGCACAAAATTTAACGTAATTTCGTCTTGAAAAACCTGATTTTGAGCTACACTTTTGCAATATGAATATAAAAGTCACGATTCTGCATCATAATTATAGCAATAACTAGCGATATAAAACGAATAGAACTTGCAATAAGGTGATTTATTGATTTTCGTAATTGCTTATACCATGCATCAAAACACGGTCGTATTTAAAGTGGCAAAATTACACTATTATAAATGGCCTGGTGAAGTATTTGACATTTCAAATATTAATTTAGCCTTTGGTATACAAGAAAATGCAAAAATGAGGTTCATTGGTAACACACTCCAATTTTGATGATTTTCAAAACGCCAGAACGTTTTTGGGGTCACCGGGTACATTATAATATTCTTTGACTTTTTCAATAAAAGAATTAAAATGCGTATAGATTTATGTATACAAAGAAACTTAAATGAGTTTAAAAACAAAAAAATATCTGTTCAAATTAAACTTTATAGCAAATGTCAACCTAGAGATTGATTTATGGAATAATTTTACTGAGAAAGGCTTATGTTAGTGATTGAGAATGTCTGAGAACAGAATCATATGTTTATATCTAGGTAAGAAAAAAAAACGATATGAGCTTTAAAATAAGAATGCAACAATAACAACAATTGGAGCTTTAACATAAGAATGTAACGATGATGAAATTGAAACAAATATTTGTGCATTATTAAAATCTTTAAATGAATACAAACATCCGAAAAATTCTAATCGATTCGAGCAATCCAAAATAAGAAATGCAAAAATCTTTGCATGCAAAAAGTATGTTTTTGCTCGATTGCAACACTGCAAGTCCTGTAATTTGTAAACAACAAGAATTTTATCTGGTTTAGCGAATGGATTTACAGGTGGACAATAGTTCAAGCAAACGTGAAAGATATTCCAAAATTTTATTTAATTCTTGCAGTTTAAGGGTTTATCAAACTTTAAACTTACCTCTAAGAAGCTTTCCACACAAAAGTAAAATAAAACCACACTAAAACACGCCTGTTTTTTGTCACAGCGAAAAAGATCTGCTTTAAACCACACAATGAAAAACTCCAGTAACGGACACCTCCCAAAAACGGACACCTTCAAATTTTGCTAGGTCATGTGACACTTCTAGATAAAAGGGATACCTCTCTACGGATAGTAACGCTAGTCCAACATGTGTCAAAACGGATAGTAACGCTAGTCCAACATGTGTCTGTTATATTGAGGTTCCACCGTAGACATTTTGGCTCAGAAATGCGAATAAATTTCTCACCAGGCCTTACCAAGCAAGATGGTTTTGGTTTTGAAAAATAAATTTACAGATATCTCCATATTTGGTGAATTTCGTAACCCAGGCCACTCGCATCATTTGATTCGAAATATGAACTTTGTGGTAAATTTATTTGTTTAGCAACGAAGTTTCCATGGTGAAAACCAAACAAACTGGGCATCATACAAGTTTGTGTGGACAAAAGTTTGTGTTTTTGTTTTGATTGGACAAAGGTTGTGTATTGAATGGACAAAAGTTTGTATCGAATTTCACTGTGATGCAAATAAGATTCGTTTCAACACTCAGATTACAAACGAAACTTAACACCAAAAATAAAGAAATAACGTCGTATTAGAAAGAAGTAAAACTAGGCCACAAACAATAATTACCATAAAGTTGTGTAACAATGCCCCATAAAAAAGTCAGTACTTTTAAATTTAGAAATGAAAACAACCTTCGCCCTTTTGGCCGTTTCGTGCACAATGTAATATTTGCAGAGAAATGTGTGCAATAATAGTAAAACAAAGGAGAGCACAAAACAGAATAACACGAATCCGTTTGTAAATTAATTTTATAATGTGTTGTGCTGTGACAGCATCAGTTTATCAGTTGGATTATTGTATTTGTTACGTAGCATAAAAACAGCTATTGATAATAGTTTAAAACAGTTAAAATTAAATTCACAAAAATTCATGTGACAAAATTAGCTCACATACAAAATCTCTTTTTATACAAGCCTGCCTTCAGACTGTTTTTTCGGTTGCTTGGTCTTTATTGAAACCATACTTCAATATCCTTAATGTCTAACATTTATTTTAAAAACACAACGGAGATATAACCAGGTTTTATAATTTTAACATGCAATGCAACTCAATTACCGCATGCACATTCATTTTATCTGTGAAAAAATAAATTATTGCCCTGGACAGTTTCACTTGGCAGGGAGTAATATGACATAAATAAACGATAAATGGATCATGAGTAATATGACATAAACGATAAATGGATCATGAGTAATATGACATAAACGATAATTGGATCACGAGCAATATGACATAAACGATAAATAGATCACGACTAATATAACAAACGATAAATGGATCACGAGTAATATGACATAAACGATAAATGGATCACATGCATGTTTTGTTAGTGCATGGTTATTGGCTGTCTGTTTTTAACTTTTCAGACCCCTCGGCACAGGGCCATTTTTATCTGCGTCATGTCTTTAATCTCAACATTTACTGGGCAGAACGCAAAACATTAAAAAAAAATGTTGTCTGTGCGTATGTCAGTTATCCCATGTACACATTTCCTTGTAAAAGTATTTCCCTACTCATCAAGAAACCCTGAACATAATTTTCAATGAAATTTAAAAGTTTGTTGTTCTTGCTTTGTGTGGGCTTGTGTGACTCATCTCCTGTACATATTTCATTGTAATAGTATTTCCCCATTAACAAAAAAACCCAAACAATTTTTTAATTTTGTGTCAATACCAGTTACATATAAATCATCTCAATCATTCTAATGTTCAGGCCAAAAGATAAAAAAAGGAAACAAGTGGATACAAAATTGCACAATAGTTTGCATTGCAGATCAAAATGTCAAAATCAGTTGAGTTAATGCTATTCAAATTGTGTTCTATTCAATATGTGAGAAACTGGCAATTCAATCTATATAAAAATAATTAAATTTTCATGAAACAAGAATGCTTTCTAATTCAAAGAAAATTTGTCAACTCATCAACTGATAAATAATTTAGAATATAATTGAATTAAAAACATCTTGTCTGGTAAAAAATGCAATCTTTTGACAGCATTAAGGTAGCCTTCATTTCACAGTTAACAAGGTCTAAAAATTAATTTTCATAAAAACTGAAATTCTTATCTCATTTTGATATTTAAATAGAGATAAATATTTTTTCCTGATTTTGAAATTATTCACCAGCACATACCATACAAAATTTATCCCTATCTTCTGGCTAAAGATAGAACTTTTCCATTGACAATCTGTTTTTAGCGGTTTTTTAAAATAAAATATTAATGAAATGGGAGTCACTTTCATTTTCCATTAGTTATATGTGTACTTATGATGTTTGCTGGCACTTGTTTGGGAATTTTCATTCACCAGTTAAAGATTTTTCCTATGGGTTTTCACAACTAAAAAGCAAGAATATTCTCCTAAGGATTGCATGAATGAAGTTAAAAATTTTCCTATGGGTTTTCACAACTAAAAAGTAAGAATATTCTCCTCTGTGATAACAATTAAGGATTGCATGAATGAAGTTAAACTGAAACAAACCTTTTAAAATTTATACTAATTGTTGCAATCATCTGTAATCATCAATTTCTTACCTTTGGTCATTGATGAAATCATCACCATGGAACTGTTCAGCATATTATCCTCACATCCTGACGAGTCACTTGAAACAGTTGAGGCATTTGATGAACACTGCTTTGTTTTGTAGTGCACTGCTATGGCCACAAGTTGATCTTCTAGCACAGCTACGCCAACAGCATTTTGATCAGAAATAAGAACATCAGCAATTAACTTATACTGATTAGAACTTTCTGGCAATAGTTTTCTCTTTGGAAGTATTTTCGCATCATCCACTTCATAGACCTGCAAAAAAGCAACATTTATTTATATATCTCTAGATATTACTCACTCATACAGAAAATTATGGAATAAACCACAGGTAGCAAGTACCTAGTTGCTCTTAATACACTCATCTTGCAAACCAATGTTCCTTTCTCAGAAGAAGAGGTACGATCATCCCCAATCTTCTTCTATTCCAGTTTTCACAACAGGAGTTTGGGCATGAGCATCCTGCTATGGAAAAAGAAGTAACTGACCCATAATACTGGGGTTGTACAGGTATTAGAGAGGGACTAAGAAATTACAAAAAAAAAATTATTTTTCTTGCTACCTGTGACCAAGCATTTAAAATATTTATTATGTATTATATAACACACAACCAAAGACATCTAACACACAAACAAAGTATTTTTCTTGTATATGAAACAAAAAGTATTTTTCTTGTATTCAAATTTTGCACATGAGTTCAAATGTCTGGTTGTTGACATAATTCTGGAAAGAGGATGTACTGCTCATATGAGTGGGTTTAATATCACCAAAAATCTGCCTCAAAATTATTAGGGTCCGAGCTTCGTTTCTTATAAAATAAAAACATGCACACAGGCCTAACTGGGAAAAACATTTACAGGTGTGTGTGGTAAATCGCACTCCTAGAGCATTCCAGGCGTGTGATAAAGTGCAGTCGAAAATATTGGAAAATGAGTTGAATATTGGTCAAAAAGAACTGCAAAGAAACAAGCAAAGCTCCTTTGCATGTTGGATGGCTGACAATTTGATCTCGATATTTCACACCAGAGGCGGCTTGTGGCATTATTAGTATTATTAGTCTAATAACAGTTTTTTTAAATTTTCAAAAAGTTATCTTATCT
>JAYJMH010066881.1:0-11560 GCA_036873815.1 Phacellophora camtschatica | reverse complement strand
CCATATGGAGAAAGAGAATTCAACCTCAACATGATATTGTCCAACCCCCAAACATGGGGAACCACGGATGTTAAACCAAAGAAGAAGAAGAAGAAATTAATGCGTGCATACTTTATGAATGCGCTTTGCTTTCTGAACTAAACTTACATTTGCTAAAAAAGCCTCATTAGGTTTTTTTGACGTCAACGTTCTTGAACCATCTGCTGTTGTCATTCACAACGTTCAGGTTTGCGTTTTCAGTTGCCAATTTTCAGGTTGATCAGTGATATTGTGAAATAACGCATACGGCAGTGATACTGAGCTGAAATCCACATGTTAACCACAGCAGAGCCAACAGCAGGTAAAAAGAAGCTACTTACTTCAAAATAGAACGCTAATTTCAAGATCTACAAAATGCAGAAGCTACATTGATGCAAATTCCGTTGATGTTCATCAGAACTAACCATCGAAACTTTTTGTCGCTCGAAGAAGATGTTTTCTTGAGATCGCTCGCTTCAAATGTTTTCAGCTAGTTTCGAAATACCTCTAATTCAAAAAAGTTCTTTTATCAAAATATTTTTTGTATTTTGTGTGCGTGTAAGAATTCGTTGTACCCGATCAAGTGTGTGGAATACTTGGTAAAATAATTTCATGACAAAAAAAGAAAATATTTGGTAAGCTAAAAGAAGTATTTTTTAAAACTTTGTTCTTGTTTCTGATTATTCATGTTGTTTTTTATGATAGTTCAGTTTAAAGTATTAGTTTGCAAAGTAACAGCGCGGTGCGGGGCTCGCGATCCAGTTGTTGGAAGTGACAAGGGGTTATCAAACCAGGGATGGTAGTGGCGCCTTCCCCTACCCCTTATTGGTAGCCGCCAATGAAAAAGGAGCTACCGGGTTGCCTTCGACTTAATGGTGCGCCCTCGATGAATAATATTTTAACAAAATTTATAATTTGAAAGATTAAACGATGAAATTAATGATATTTACTTTGTTCCAGTTGCTCTACAGTAGAAACCCGCATAAGAATAACCTAAAAATGTAAGAACCAGAGAGGCTGATTTAAGAACCATCCAGCTGAAATTTTGCAACAATTTTTGACATAATTAAATGAACCCTTTCACGTGAACCCTTTTTTGACATGAACCCTGTCACGCTCAGATGTATCTCCGCCAAACAGGCAAATTGCTTTGTTTTATTTGCCTTCGCATTGCCTGGTCCTTCTTACGCATCTGCTCACAGGCCAGGGAAATCCTAGACTAGCTACACAGTCTCTGTATGGCTCCCCGAACTGAACAACAACAACAACAGCGAGTTTAGGCAAATCCTATGCAAGTTTTAAAACGTATCCATTCACAAACGTAAAATGGATAATTAGGTCTGAGGCATTTTCAAAAAGAGCAACTTCTACATGGATACCAACCAAAACCACATGAATGAAATGTAGTCACTTGAATTAAATATGAGTTAAATGCGAACAGTATGTTTTTATGCAATAAATGCGAGTATGAATAATTCCAATAAACTTCCAGTCACACAATATCGTAATCGTATTTCTAACAACAATTTCAAACAGCAACGAGAGATTATAAAACTTTTTTACAAAACAATTTTAAATTCCCACAAATCATATTCCAAAATAGAATTTTAACTTAAATATTGACATTTTGTTTGCTTTATTTGTCGATTTGTGAACTGTCCTGTCAATTTTGGAATGACATTTTACTTGAATTAAATATGAGATAAATGCGAACAATATGTTTTTATGCAATAAATGCGATTATGAATAATTCCAATAAACTTCCATGTCACAGAATATCATAGTCGTATTTCAAACAAGATCAATGATAAAACATGTCTACTATCATACTATTACTTTTGAAATAAAGAGAAAAGAAGATCAATACTGCGAATAAAAAATATTTTATATAACGGGACCGTTCGAAACGGAACTGCTAACCGTACCCAAACGGGTCCACATAGAAATAGTTGCATAGGCCTTGTGGAACCGTTCCCTAAAATTTCTCGTGTAAACGGAAGAAACGGTTCCAAATAACGGGTACTATAGGCATATAGGCAGCGAGGCTTATCAAAACCTTTTTTGAGGTTGTTTCGCAATTAGTCTACACTTCACATCTTCCTGACCGACGTCCCACGCACGGTAGATTTGAATTTATTTTTTGTTTCGTCATTTGGAGGCCTTAGAATCAAATTGATTTTATTTTGTTCCGAATGTCTAAAGTAAAAGAATGCAGACATAGTAGATGCCGACTGTCGAGTGACAAGTTTTAAGGCATCGGTAAACTCATCACTCATATTTTACGCACATTTTCACACAAAGCATGCATTAATGCATGGGCATTCTGTTCTCTCGTTATTTCGTAGAATAACTGTTCCTCGTGCTGTTTTGGAGAGAATTGGCAAAGATACTGGAACATGCAAGAACAGAACAAGCAAGAGCCTCTTCACGTCTTATTCCTCACCAGCATGATCATATTTAGTCTTGCGGAAACGGCGCAAAGGAATGGGATTATCTTATCTAGTCGCAATATTATTTCCCGTTTTAGATGTTCTATTTGCGGAATATCTATTCTTATTCCTAAATTTTTTTGGTAATTAACGGGGGGTTGGAAATTCCTGGAAAATTCAATTAGCGGGGGAATCGGGATTAGCTGGGGGGGCAGATTTATTCAGTTACGTAAAATAATGAAATCAAAAAATTATTTGGTTTGTTTTGGTTTGGTTTGGTTACTCAATTTAGCAGCAAAAGTCCTCAGCAATTATATTTTAAGAATATTTCAGCGCCAAACAGACAAGTCAAAAATTTATCAAAATTCTGCTATTTTCCACTGCAGGTATTTGCCATCAATCAAGCGATATAACTCAGCTAAACGAGGCCATCAACGATGATCTTACACAGGTTGAAAAATGGCTAAAGGCAACAAGCTTTCACTTAATGTAATGAAAACTTATTCCATGCTTATTTCCACAAAACCAAAGCATAAAGTTCTGGGGGATAAAAGTGAATCTTTGAAGCTAAAAATTCGGGATAGTGAGCTTGAAGTGGTGCAAAAAACTAAATATCTCGGTGTGCAGATAGACAATTCCTTGGATTTGAAAGAACAAATTAAGACGGTTTCGTCCAAGGTCTCCAGAGCAATTGGCTTTTTGAAACATGCAAAATCCTATCTGCCAGAAGAAACTCTCAGGACCGTACGTAACAGATATTGTGGAGCCACACTTTCGCTACTGTTGTTCAGTCTGGAGTTGCTGTGGTGTGACTGAGATCAACCTACTGCAAAAATTACAAAATCGTGCTGCCCGTATTGTAACTGGCAGCAGCTTTGACACCCCGGGACAGCCACTTATCAAAAAGCTTGGCTGGAAGACCGTAGAGGAACTAATTGCTAGTGAATATAATATTATGGTCTTCAACTCTCTTCAAGAGCTGGCTCCACAATATATGTGTAATCTTTTCACAAAAATATCCCAGCTAACCTGTAGGAATCTTAGGAATACAGCAACTGACCTAAGGTTACCAAAGAAAAACTCCAAAAATGGACAAAAATGTTTTTCGTATAGAGGTGCCAAGTCTTGGAATGGCCTCTCAGCTGAGTGTAAGCTGGCATCCTCCCTGAACAGTTTCAAACAATGTATATAGGGTGTTTGCCATATGGATTTTCTTTTATTGTAAATATTTATTTTAGATTATAGGGTTTTTTATTAATATATTAGAAACTGAAAGAATTGTATTAGGTTAATTTAGGTTTATGATTGTATTTTAGTTTTTGTAATTGTTGTAATGGAGGGCCCCTTGAAAATCAACATTGTTGAAGGGCTACCCTCCTTAAATATTTGAAACGAAACGAAACGAAACGAAACGAAACGAAACGAAACGAAACGAAACCACTACCAGTTTCAGAATGTGTTTTTTGGGAACTTACAATTTCGTTTTCTGAAGGTTTCAGATTACCAAAATAATACTTCTTTAATTTGGGCTTTGATATATTTTTTGTAATTGTCAGCCAAGCATCAATGGAAATGCTGTCATCTTCTTGTTTTTGTTTTTCAGCTTCATGCTGCGTCAGGTCGCCTTGTTAAATATTATCCTCATTTGTTTGCCAGACTACACCTACCATAAAATGTATTTCGCTTTTTAATGAGTCAGGTTTTCATAGAAACTTATCGGCACTGCCTTTCCTGAATTTTCAAGGATCAATATAGGCCAATATAATTATATCAAGAATCGTTGCCTTCTTTTGCAAAAAATGATCTGTTATGAAATGATTTGCAGTTGATAAATTCAAATTAACGGTTATGCGGTTTAGGTTTGAATTATTGCAGTTTAGCGGTTGGTGTGATACTAAAACTGTTCACATAATACTTATTATCTTCAACCTGGTCGGGGGATCCTTGATTGACAGGTGTCTGTTAGCCACTTATATCAATGTAAAATGTTTTTAAAATTATATTTTATGGTTGGTGCGGTTATGCAGAATCTAGAACGTTTTCAACCTTTCTCCAGCCAAAAACATATTTCATTGCAAACCTCCCTTGTTTTACAATGGAAAATAGTCATGTCTCACTGACTTTCCTTCGGTCAACGACTGTGTGCGCGCAACGTTTTCTCGATTCTGTTGTTGTTTTTTCATTTTCGTTACAGGTGTGTGTAATAAAATACCGTAACAGAAATTAAGAAAGAGTTTCTGTTCTTGCAGGAAAATTTTGTTTATTTAAACACGGCGAACGAAATAAATTTTATTGGAAATCAAATAGAGAAATATAATTTTTATTTTTACTACCTACAAAGGGCACAAAACTATTAAGAACTTTGTTACTTTTAATACAAAACAAAACCCATTGTGAAAAATGCTGATTTGATTTGATAAATTTGATAATTTTTCATAACTATATTTTTTCTGTTTGTTTGCAGGCCTATTTACCGTCCGATCACGACGCAGACGAGATCTTTGCGGATTCATCTACTGTACACATGGCTCGTATTGTGACATCCATTCGTTTACCAAGCAGCCATATTGTGCTTGCAAAAACATCTTCTGCACGAAAGAGTATGACCCCGTGTGCGGTAGTGATCAATACACATATCCAAATGAATGCACTTTATATCACAATTCTTGTATCCAAAGAAAAAGCATTAGTGTGCTGTACAAAGGCGTTTGCGGTGAGTATTTAAAAAATATTTTCCCCATAGTTTCTTTGAGATAAAAGGCTGTTTTATTTGTCAAACTACGTCTTTTATGTTAACATGCTATTTATTTATATGTAAAGTTAAATTGGTTTTTAGTTTTTATTAATTCATATGGATTGTTTTTGGTCTAGAGACGAGACTATGAATCGTGTGAACTTAGTTGCAGCACGGGCTTTAGGAAAAGTAAAGTTTCCATTTTGCTCCAACTTTGATTTCTCTCATTCCATCTGTTCTACACTCCGGGTTTTTATTTTTTTCACTTGGAAACAAGAGGGAAGAGAAGAGGCTCAAAAAGAGAGAGAGAAAAATGTTTTATTCTTCTTGTATAAAACCTAGACAGGATTTGCCTGTTAATTGGAATAAAGTTTCTTTATGGAGAAACCTGGGCAACTGGTCTGCAAAATAGCCACAAAATTAGTAGCAAAATGGTTGACTTAGCAGACTAAAAACCGGTTGTGGGCTGTTGCCCCTTGCCCTCCCCCAATCGGCTCCGCCCATGCGTACACTTGATTAAGTTTCTTGCCTTGTCTATCGCAAAATCATCTGACAGACAGATACGTGGGTTCAAGCGATAGATTTTACATGGATTGATTATGGATTTTGATTTAATTTGGCTTGACATGAGTGCGATGTATATATTGAGCCTATGTATTTGTGTTTTGGAATGATTCAAATGCATCTTATTCTTCACTGTTTTAGGGATGCATACATGCGCTGACATCAAGCGGACTGGTCTTGGGAAATTTGATGGAGAATATCTTCTATATCCGGAAAAATCGTGTACTTCAACAATTAAGGTTTATTGTCATGGTATGAATCAAACATCGCCACTTGACTATCTTACGCTTCCTGCCGGGCCGGTTAACAACTTTGCTATGGTTTATGGAAAGAGGCTTCGATATGAAAACAGACTTAGTTGTACTGGTGCCCCTGGCCCTTATAAATATAGCAGAGCAGGCGTTACGCGGTTTCATAAGGTAAACTAGATGCTTGCAGATTGCAAAAGTGCTGTCGGCTTTTTTAAGTTTGATGTTGAGCTTTTTTCTGTATCATTCAAGTGCAGCGACCTAATTTTGGAACAGTTGAAAAGAACTGATTGCACATCAAGCAACCTTTTCTTAAATTTAGATGTTTAAAATAACAAATTAAAATAACTTTTTTTTGTTGCTCTCAGAAAAGTAGAAAGCAATTGAATTTTGAAAATGTTTTATAAACTACAATTACTTTTTAAAATATTTGGTGGCAGCCCCCAAGTTCCAATGGCACTTGCAATAAATAAGATATGTACAAAGTTTTTGGAAAACAATTTATTTCATTTAACTATAAGTCATTTACACCGATTCATGTCATTGGCAGTCTGTGCCATCGAAGCTGTTACAGATCGGAAGGCTTATTGTTCTTAGAACAATAGAGAACAATTGTATTTTGAAATGTAGTATCTGCAAAATAAGTTATAGGCCCACTCTAGTCAATTACAGCATTTTAAGGACCGTCCTTTTTCAGGTAAAACTTTTGAATACTCAAATTTTCAAAACCCCAAAATTTTTAAAATTCTTTCATTTCGCGTAAAGCCACATTTAATTACCGGTTAGTTATATATACGATTCTTTTGTCACATAAAGATTCCATTTAGTGTTATATTGTTTTACTTTTTCTTTAGTGACTCATACAGATGTAAAACCCATTAAGATTCCATATAGATGTTGTATTATTTTCGTTTATATTTACTTTTTCTTTTGCTTGACGTATTTTTAAAAAAATTCAGCACTTATCTGAGCGAACAGAGCTAGGCTTGATTGTTTTAAATTTAGAGATAGAGTTTATTTGTTGAGTCTTGCTTTGCAAAATCAGAAGAAAACAGTGAATTGTAGCTTTACATGAGTTTCAAGTGTATGTTGTGTACAAATGTTTCATGCCAAAATATCGTTTTTACAAAGTTTTGATTTTATTAATTTTAGTTGCGAGTTGACATGAGAACACTGACTGTAATCAAGAACGACTTTAGATTTGCTAAATCTGGAGAGAATGGGTTACCAGTGCCTTACGCTACCGCCGGAGACTGCTTCTCTGCCAACACGAGCAATTGCAGACGAGGTGAATTCATAGTGGACCTTTCAGGAACAGGTCTTCGTGTGAAAGAAGGAATATCTTGGACAGTGCACTCAAATAATCCCAGAATTAAACTGCAAGATTTTAAAAATTATAATGGTGTCGTTGTTAGCTCGAAATGCGGTGGATGGTGTGGGAAGTGTCAACCGTCTGGTCCACTGAGATTGGAACTTGTTACTTGCAAGGCGAAATCTAGTAAGAAATATACTTTATCTGATGTTGTATCTGCATGTGATTTGCATGCATCAACAAAAGTAGCTTTATAGAAAAATTATATCTCTCTTTACCCTTTTCCCGTAAAGTACAAATATGATATGCGATATGCAATATACGATATACGATATACGATATACGATATACGATATACGATATACGATATACGATATACGATATACGATATACGACATACGATATACGATATACGATATACGATATACGATATAAGGTATACGATATACGATATACGATATAAGGTATACGATATACGATATACGATATACGATATACGATATACGATATACGATATACGATATACGATATACGATATACTATAAGAGTCCATATGTTTATCTTCAAAATAGAAATTGTGCGTCATTCTCAAACCAGAGCTTTTGGCAGAATGCTTACGGGAAAACTTTAAATTTGGGGATTCTGGTGTTCACTCGTTGTTTTGTCGTATTGAACAGCGAAGATTTAACTAAATAAATGTATTGTTGGGAATAAATTGAAATTGTTGAAGTAATTGTTGATAATGTGTTGTGTAATGTATTGTTGAAGTTTATCACAAGTTATCCCTAAGGAATTAAAATGTGAATAATTTTTTGGTTTTATACTAAATATGGCAACATCACAATGCCTTTTGTTGAACAGGATGTAGGTTGTGCACATTGCTTTAAATCAGAATCAAGGTTGATTCCTGTAAACCAATGTATCTTGACTTTCAAAACATGAATAATTTCAAATTGAATATAAATATTGCAACTCTCAAAGCATGAACTATTAATGAGAAACAGCAAAAAAAATTTGTAGCGTTTGAAGCAGGATTTTTGTTCCTAGGCTTAATCAAATTCGCAGCGTTTTTAGACACCTAATACACGATACACAATGCGCAATGCACAATTTACGATAAACTATGTACTAGACAGAATACATGAAACACGATGCATGTCATATGATACACAATACACAACATTCAATGCAGTCACAACACACAACACACAACTCTTAACACACAACACAACGCAGAACACACAACACACAACACACACAAGCAAGATCAATTAATTTAGAATGCAGAATTACAATATCGTCTGTCTTCTTTTAGACCTTTGTAATGCCGTTCGATGTCCGTTTTATGCCGAATGCAAGCACTATGACAAAGGATTCAAGTGTGAATGCCGCCACAATTGCCCGAAGATACGATTGGCAGTTTGTGGAACAAATGGACGCACGTATGAAAATGAATGCGAATTACAAAGGCAGTCGTGTATTGCAAAGACTTGGGTTTACGTCAAATCTTTGGGATCTTGTGGTAAGACAATTCCTATGTTGTTGTGTTTTCATTGTTTGAAGTCGTAGTGGCCATGGTTGTGGCCTTTAGTGCTTTGTACTTATTTTATGATGGTAGCAAATTTGGAAACATACTCTGTATAAATAATGCTGCGTGTCGTACCAGAAATAAATACGATATTAACAATATTAAATCACAAATAATTATAAGTCAATAGTGATGCTTTTCATTTGCATTTATTCAATTTTTGTCGTATTTCATAAAATGTTGTTGCTAGATGTATTTTGTTTAATTTGTCCTACCCTTAATTTATGATTCAATTCTTCTGTTGGTTATCACTTCATGAAGAGCATATTTTCGAAAGTCGTGAAATGTATTTATGTTCAAATCAAGTTAAACGACAGACATATAGAGGAGTAATCTTTAAATAGCCACAAGAATGACAAAGAGGTGCCTATTATCTTTCTATTTGAATAAAGGAAATCATCTTCAACTTCAATAGGTCTAAAAATAGCATTTGTTCAAACCACTTTTATATCCTTCTCATAACTTTTTTATCCTTCTCATACCGCTATTTTTATTTATCTATATTCCAAATTATTTTTTTGCAAATGGGAACTTTGACAAAATATCTGTTTAAACTCAGATCGCAAATACCAGTAAACAATATTTCAAAGTTTAAGTTAACTGTCGAAGATTGCAACAAACCACATTTGAGTTTATTTAAAACAAAAACCATTTACCAAGTTTGAGTAAACTTGTTGGAGATTTTAGGACATTCCGAATTTGTTTGGAATATCAAACTTTTTGCACGCAAATCTACAATTTTAATATTAATTACTTATAATTTTTATGTACTTTATTTAGAGACACGTTTATGTGCGACAACTAAATGCAGTTTCTATGGAATATGTTCACAAAAAAGTCCAGGAATCGCAAGGTGCAGCTGCTCGCACAAATGCAAGAAGACATTTCAACCGGTTTGTGGATCAGATGGTGTCACTTATTCTAACGATTGCAGAATGAAATTTATATCATGCAAGACACAAACAAATATTGTTGTTAATCGAAGAGGGTATTGCAGTGAGTTTTGGAGGATTTCTATCAATTTATTGATTCGTTTTGGAAATATTGTTTTACTTATTAGTAATTTCGTTAAACCATTACTGAATGAATTAATGTCTCTGTTTATTAAATCGTTCAAACTTGGAGATAATTGTTTCCATCACAAAATATTTGCACTTATATTTTACTTTAGCATATTAGGTTCATAATATGCTAGAGTTCTATTGAATATATATATTTATTTATCGTCGTATTTCATGAAATTTTACCGTTTTGCTTTCAATCTTTTAATTTTTAATAATGTCTTTTCTTTTTACTTAATCTGTCATATCCGTTATTTTTTAATCTTTTTGATTTTATTTTCGGTTAATTTTCATATCCGTAACTTTTTAAAATATTGTAGGGATGGTATGGAGGGTATTCGATTCGGTTTTTTTATAGATTAAAGTACCATGATGATGACTTCGTTACATATCATAAATTGTATTCGGATCTCTTTTTCAGATGTCGTTGCAATGTAGTTTTTAAATTGTAATATTTAGCCTTTCTCGAATTTTTTTGTATTTCTCCAGTAGTTTTATTTACGCAACTAATGTCTGGTTTTGTTATGAATTAACATCGTACTTTTTGATTTCCTGCTGTGTTTTTCCAATTAATGGAGTTTATTCATATTGCATTTTATCTTGCAGTTCATCCACCCACTCATCCGTTAAAACTCGACATCGCATTTGCTCTTGGCGGATACGGGCCCGACGCTGAAGCGATTTTCAGCAGACAGAAAGAGTTTGTCTTGACGTTTTTGCAATCTTATCGATATCCGATTACGAATAAGAAAATCCGATTTGGGATTATTAACTACGACAATCGAGCTACAGTTGTCAAGAATCTGAGTCATGATTACGCTAGCCAGAATATGGAGAAGCTAGTCAATGAAATGCGATTGAGAGGAACTGGTGCAAGGATTGATCTTGCGTTAACTGTTGCTGCAAAAGATATCTTCCCGAAGGCACAAACTGACCGAAGAAACGTATTGTTGCTGTTTGCTGATGCAACCTCCTTCTATGACAAGCCAACGCTGAAGAAAGCCATGGATTCACTCAGATTACAAGGGGTAACTGTGATTGTTCTTGCGGCTGGCGGTCAAGTTAGACTAGCAGATCTTATCACAATGGCATCAAGCAGTGATGATATCATAATGGCAGCTACATCAAAGATGATGTTGTATTATTTCTATGATGTTTACTGGAGAATTTTACAAAGTAAGTTTATGCAATAAATTGTAGTACCGTGTAGTGCAGGAGTAACATTTATACACTATACGATAGGCACGAACCGGGCCTTTGTTAATTCTCAAAATTTGCTGCCACTGAAAGAAAATTTCTGCACTTTTGAATCATTTTTTCTAATTTGAAAATTCTTTACCGTCACTGATTCTTTGTTTTAGAAAAAAAATTAGATTACCAAAGTTGAAATGGCGGATTTGATTTGTGAAAATTTATAATTTTATTTTGGTAATGTTTTTCAAAACTATTAGACTTTCAAAGTTTACTATTACACTTTCAAAACCATGTTGACGATAAATACAAGCGTGCTTTGTTAGTAACAATGTTGAACAGGTTGTCATCAGATTGGCAAGCATTCGATGTTGAGGTAAATAGATTAGTCAATGTGTTTTCGCATTTAAATTAC
>JAYJMH010066870.1:0-11560 GCA_036873815.1 Phacellophora camtschatica | reverse complement strand
CGTTTCGTTGGTATCTCAGATAAATCAAACGAAGAATGATAAAAAGACAGTTGACTCTGTTCATTCTGTACACGATGGCCACAACTATTTTGTACACGATGACAACGAGTTTTGCCGCCATTACCAGATTCCTGCTGCACACTAATGTAAAGTATTAGGAGATTCCCCTATGGTCCGGTTATTCCATGGATGGTCCGATGGTCCTATAGTCCTATGGTCTTGTTGATGGACTATGCCGGAAATGCCACGTTGAAACAAATATAAAGTAAAGCAGTTAGCTATGTTGACAGAACACGTCTTTTGTGGTGTCCGAAATGGACTGACTGTAAAGCAGTTAGCTATGTTGACAGAAAACGTAGGGAAAATGTCTGCAACAGCTTCTGTCAAAAATAGAAAGGAAGCAGAGAAACATTTTTCGTGGACAGAAAAGGAAACAGCATTGCTGGTAAAAGTTGTTGTGGACTACAAAGCTGCGAAGTCCTTGGCTTCTTTTTCTGGTTTTGATTAGCTTTAAAATAATGTTGAGCCTGCGTGAGCTTGCGTCAGCTAAGGCCAATAACTCATTTCTTCTCATTGCGTGAGCATTCCTCTACATTAATTACAACCATCATATACCCCAAACTCACTGTTGCTGCAAGCTGCGAACTGAGAACAGACATAATGGCGATAGCGTACAAATTCTCCATCTTCGAAGCTCACAGGAAATTACAGGAGTAATTCACGAAAAACATACAGAACGAAGAGTTGATATACATAGAAATAAGCTGGCCAAAACCAAACAAAAGTTTCTTCAATCTTCTTCCTGCCTCCAATTTATAATGGCTCACCCTCGTTATGGAAGTGTACTAAAATTAATCCACTTTCAAGTGTCTACACGAGACCAAACGAGTTCGGTTCCAAATTAGTTCACTTTCCTAGGTGAACTCAAGTTAGTCCAGATAGGCGAACTCAAATTAGTGTGGTTAGGCAGGTCTCGTGTAAACGGAAAGCCTAAGTGAACTAAAATTGATGTGGACCATTTTGGAACCGGTCTCGTGTAAACGGGGCTAAAATGTGGCTCATCTGCTCCACCTGACCTGACCTCATTCCATTACTGAAGTACAATTTTCGATCCATACAACAGCAAAGAGCTTTTTCTAAAAGCAGGAACGGAGAGCGGCAGGGGGAGTGATGACTGGGAGCGGCGGGAAACTGGGAACAGCACATGAGTAGGCATGGAAACTTGACTGATGCCCATACCATAAAATCTCGAAACTTGGGATAATTAAACTTAACTGTTGGAGAAAATTATTTTATACTTCCAAATATCTTTGTTTATTTTGAAGCTGAAGAAAACAGTTTTTAACAATTATCAATTTGAATGATTTATTAAAATGTAAATAAGTAGTACAAAGACAAATAAAGGGTGTAAATTTAAACACGAGAGCTAATTAAGGAAACACAAACAGTGGCAATAAATTGATGTCAGTTTTCGGTGTTTTTAATTTTTTGAAACGAAATATAACACCATTTATTTGTTTTTGCTAAAAGATCAACACAAAGAGCGGCTTTTAAACCGTTTTTAGATGGAAATAATAATCAAATATCAAGTAGGCGTTTCTTTGAAGAGTTGCTCTGTAAAATACGATTTTTCAAATGAAAATATAAATAAAGAATCACTGAAAAGTCAATAATTCAAATGGCATCCCTCCCCCCGTTCTTCTTTCTTAAAATCTTCCTTTAAAGTTTAAAGAGGTTTAAAACTATTCAAAAATGCGTGCGCACAGTGACGCACGGCAGTTTAACAAAATTATTTGTTCTGTTTTCTTTGTAACTTAACTTTGTAAAAAAACCGTAACCCAGATGGTCGCTCAAATAAAATTTGCTAAGTATTGTATTATCATTAATCTTCATTATAGACTTGCCTCAAGTCTTTTTCTTTTTAATCCGGGAAAAGGAAATTATTTTTCCTCCTCCTCATGTTCTTTCTTCCGAATTTCCTCCGTTGTTGTTGGCTCAAAAGACGTTGTTGTTGGCTCAGTTTGTCTTAAAAAGAAATAGACTTGGGGGGGGGGCTTGGAAAAAATATATCTTCACTATGAATACACTCGTTTTTTTTTATTAAGAAACCATTTTATAAGAAACCAGTCCTGAGATCGACAAAAGCTTAAGAAACTTCAGTGCTGGACTAAGATTGTGAAGAAACTCTTTATATGCATTGTTTAAATTTTCTGTGTATATAATTACTGTGTGTTATGATCTTATGCTATACTTAATTCAAGAGTTATGCTATAACTTTACTGTAGGATACCTGGTGTTATGTTCATCTGATTTATCTATTCAAGAGTTTTGTTAAGTCTTACATTCTCCGTGTCTTCTTAATTCATGTTGTGATTGCTCAAAAATGCAAAAAGCCATTAAGAAACTCATGAGTAACTTTCAGTACTCAAATTCTGGAAAAGCTAAGAAACCTTCAGTGGTAAGGCCAATCCCTAGTTTCTTATAAAAAAATGAGTGTTCCGCAAAACACGTTGAAGTTAAAATGATTTTCAAATGATTCCATAGGCCTAATCACGTTTTAAAAATAGCTAAGGTAAAAGACAATATCCCTTGTTAAAATTGCGCTTTTGTTCAATAAATCAATCACACTAGTTTTATTTGAAACAAAAAAAGATATACAAGGATGGTGCTGAGTGCACACCGAGTGATTAATAGACATGGAATAAATGTGTGAAATTGATATTAGATTTATTCATGACAAAAATTATTGCTTAGGTAAAATTGATTGGATAAAGAAATGTATCATTGTTAGTGTTGATGACATCTCCTTTTCAGTAATGTTTATTATTCAAAACTTATATCTACCAGACACAGACCAATATTTCAACAAAACACCAAAGACATTTACGAATATGCTAGATATTTACATAGAAAAACAAAGCATAGTGTTAAATAAAGAAAGGCTAAAAATGAGCTGCATGAACAACACGAAGACCTTTTCTGAAAGCACAAGTGTTATAAAACCGTCTATACCATAAAAATAAGTATACTGTGTTCTGTGTATGTATAAAAATATGAGTTCTTGTGGTTCAAGTAATTTTTTACGTTTGAAATAACCAACGAAACCCCCTTCAAACAAACAAAAAACTTTCCACAAACCTTTTAAAACAATATTTAAAATTTAGCTTTTGCGTAAGAAGATTATACACTGTTGGATTAAGTAGAAAGTGATAATGGTGAGAAACATATGGAAATCCCGTATTAGCGCAGTTGTTTGATATGTGAAGCTCAAAAGCAATGACAATTCTTAGTCACTAAAAAATAAACTATCTTCAATAATTTTGAAGTAATATAATTTTGGTACAACACCCACCCATCAAAAGACTGCCAAATCAAAAGTATTACATAAATGCTGCCAACTACAACAACAACAATGCCAAAGCCTCAGTAAAAGGATTTGAAACACCTAGAAACTTTCTCACTCTAGAAACATCGGGACGGTCCCCCTTTTTGTTAAAAATCTTTTTCAATTGCCAACAAATTTCCGGACACGACAACATTTACCAAAGTTGGACAGAGAAAAAACACTAAGTTCCTGTGGTTTCAATAACTCAAGATTCAAATTTGGCAAAGAAATGCGAATTCATGTAATGATTGTTAAAAAAAGAATTCTTGTGCGGTTGACCATGTCTAATGTGAACGGGAAGCCTATCCCTTTGACAACAGGAAGTCAGTCTCTTTTGTCCCTGTGTTAAATACGTCAAAATAACCCCTCGATTGTGTGACCCCCGTTACCCCGTAAGGAAATAATTATAATCAACTGGTTGAACAAAACCTTTTTTGCTTTATGTATGGTACATCAAAATTATATTTTATACATAATATCTATGTACATTCCCATAAAAATATTTTTATATTAAAGAACGAAAATCAGAAAGTATGACATGATTTTACAAAAAGTATAATATGTAATATGTATAAATATATTTATGTTTAGCGACAAAATCTACGTGAAAGATGAGTTGTAAAAAGGGGGGGGGGAATATATTCTAAAAAATAAAATTGGTTGTCAAGCCTCTGCTGCAACCTACAACCTTTCAAAAAATTGTTGAGCCCCCTTCAATTTAAGTAATAATGATTTATGTCGTGCCCCCCGTCCCCCCTTTCAATGTTGTTTTTAAAAGGAAAACACACTTATACGAAGGGCAACATGCACACGGAAAATCTTTGAAAACAACATTGACAGAGGGGCAGGGGGGACAAAAAATCCTTTTTGCAGGAATGGCTCAACAATTTTGCAAAGGGTTGTAGCTACAGCCAACATCTCACCATTAAAAGTCAATGTCCATCACATTATTCTAACACAAAACACAACTAAAAAAATAATATTTACATTTGATGACGTAAATGAAAAAATCAAACCTCAGGGGGCTCATTCTGATTCATGAGTCCTTTCTGCAGAAATGTGGCTAAAGTTTGTTCATGAAAGTTCTGATCATTTGGCATGCATTTTTGTAGTTGTTGTTGACACAGCATAATCAATGTTTGCTGTAATTGTATGATAAGTGAATCTTTTTGTTGTGCTGATTTCGCATTATCTTTCACCAATTTATTGATTTCATCTCTGACCTCAGCTAAAACAAAATCACATTGCTGTATGTGCTTAAGCACACTAAGCACTTTATTAAGCTTCTTATATCTTTAACGAACAGTACTGCGAAAATTGGTAAAAATCTTTCTTCCCCCTTACACGCGCTTGACACACACCGTGGTGCTGCGTCATTCTGCGTCATTTGTCAGAATGACTTCAAGCGTCATTCTGACAAAAAGCTGGCACTCAAATTTGGTTTAAACGTACAGTTGAAATATGTATAAAATAAAACATATTAGAGTTATTAAGACAAGAGCTATAATAATAAGTATATATACATTCGTCGCGTTTTGGTGCACCCTAATTCCCACAACAAAGAATGTAATAAAAAAGCTTTTGTTGTACGCACGATTTATTACGTGTCATCAACATAATGAAATAAAAAAGCTTGAAAAATATATATCTTCAAATATCATAAATTACAAGCGTTGAGTAGAAGGAATCAGAAGAGGTTACAGACAAGGGTAATTTCTTAAAACGAAAGGAATTCATTGCAAGAAAAACTCTTGTTATATGAAACTTTTGTTATCACATGAAAAAATTGAAAGTTCTATTCATAAACAAATTTTAAAGTACAATGAAATTAATTTCTTTAATCATTATTCTGTTAAATGGCCCAGGAAGCTCTGCTTTCCCTGGGTCGTATTAGGTATATTGTATTTAAAAAGTGCTCTATGAACTACTTCAAAGACAATTAGAAAATAATCAAATTTAGGAGTCCATAGTCCATACATTTATCACAACCAATTAGACTAGTACTAATCATGTAAGAAAAACGTTTGTCATAATCTTCGCCTCGTTTCAGTAAAAATGCCAAGTCATTGAACAGTTCCATTTTTTAGTTCAGTCTTGTTTCAAGAAAAGCTTTGGTTAGCCAATCAAACCACTCAACTTTTAGCTACTGCAATTTGATTGGTGCAATAAAAGTTGTTCAGCAATTGCTGTAGTTTTTTTGTTACTAAAGTGCAAACTTAGTCTTCCTTTGCGTTTATCAATCAATTAATTTCCAAGATTCTTCACTCAACTACCTGATAATAACAATGTTAAAAATGCTTTTAAAAAAGGGCTACTTACAAATGGTTGTCAACGTTTGCGTCAAATTTTGTTCAATTTGTGATACTTTGCTGTTGAGTTTCAAAATTTCTCCTTTCAGTGCTTCGTGCATTGTTTTCAAAGCGAGTTGAACACTTGTGATTTGAGTCTCCAATGGCTCCAATTTTCTTTCAAACCCTGAAGCGGAAGCAACACAAAATACTCATAAATTCTTAATAGGTCATTTTTAAATAAATTCTTTTAAAAACAAAGTCCTTTCCTTGCCTTCAGTTTCAGATATTTTTAAATTTGCAACTATTTGAGTCTTTATTCATTTCGTTCATAATTAACGAAATTAAATTACAACTAAATTTAGCTTTTCTATCTTGAAATACATTGGTTTATTTTGTGCATCTTAAGCCTCAGCAAATAAAAAACTTACGTCTCACCATTAAATGTATTTTAAGCCTCAGCAAATAAAAAACTTTCATCTCGACATTAAATGTATTTTAAACATCGGCAAATAAAAAAAAACTTTCATCTCATCATTAAATGTATTTTAAACTTGAGCAAATAGAAAAACTTTCATCTCAGCATTAAATGTATTTTAAACCTCGGCAAATAGAAAAACTTTCATCTCGACATTAAATGTATTTTAAACATCGGCAAATAGAAAAAAACTTTCATCTCATCATTAAATGTATTTCAAACCTCGGCAAATAAAAAACTTTCATCTCAGCATTAAGTGTATTTTAAACCTCGGCAAATAAAAAAACTTTCATCTCAGCATTAAATGTATTTTAAACCTGAGCAACTAGAAAAATTTTGATCTCAGCATTAAATGTATTTTAAACCTCGGCAAATAAAAAACTTTCATCTCAACATTAAATGTATTTCAAACCTCGGCAAATAAAAAACTTTCATCTCATCATTAAATGTATTTTAAACCTCGGCAAATAGAAAAAAAACTTTCATCTCAGCATTAAATGTATTTTAAATCTCGGCAAATAAAAAACTTTCATCTCAGCATTAAATGTATTTTAAACGTCGGCAAATAAAAAAAACTTTCATCTCATCATTAAATGTATCTCAAACCTCAGCAAATAATAAAACTTTCATCTCAGCATTAAATGTATTTTAAATCTCGGCAAATAATAAAACTTTCATCTCAGCATTAAATGTATTTTAAATCTCGGCAAATAATAAAACTTTTATCTCAGCATTAAATGTATTTTAAACCTCGGCAAATAAAAAACTTTCATCTCAGAATTAAATGTATTTCAAGCCTCAGCAAATAAAAAACTATTATCTCAGCATTAAATGTATTTTAAACCTCGGCAAATAAAAAAACTTTCACCTCAGCATTAAATGTATTTTAAACCTCGGCAAATAAAAAACTTTCATCTCAGCATTAAATGTATTTTAAACCTCGGCAAATAAAAAAAATTTCATCTCAGCATTAAATGTATTTTAAATCTCGGCAAATAAAAAAACTTTCATCTCAGCATTAAATGTATTTTAAACATCGACCTTCTTCAGAAAATGATTCCAGCAATACACCACTTTAACGAAAATGCGCCATTATGGATTTATTCAATATTTTGCTCAAAGAAATTATTGACTTCAAATTCAGATTCCTCGTACAAAACTTAGTAAACGTGTGAAATATTTCACCCCGAGACAATTTTACGGTCAAATCCCTTATAATCTTTCAAGGTTTAAATGCTGATAAAATCATTTGTAGTTAGGAAAAAATAATGAAAATTCACAGATTAACTAACTTTTTTATTCCCAATCCTAATCTCAAGTAAAAAAATTAATATCTTCAACTTTTGAAAATTCCCAAAATGGCGGACTTTCATTAAAGTGGTGTATTAAGAAAAGAATTATCCAGCAATAAAATTACCTGATATTGTAGCTGTTGATATTGTAGCTGTTGAATTATAATTTGATCCTGTAATAATCGTTTGAATTGCTGAAAAAATGTTCAAAGTAAACAAGCTAAAAATTTGCTTTTACAAAAATCATCATTTAAATATATGGAATCAAATAAAAATTTGAAACATAACACATATTTGCATATTTTTCCCAAACATCTTGGAACAGTGTTGTGTTAATAATATTTGAAACACTCGGTCAAATGCTTTTAAAATATGTTTTTGTTATTTTCGTGAAATATAGATCACTCTTAAAACAGTTCCCAATATTTCTAACACAGTTGAATCAAAAACCAAAAGCATTTAACTCAACTGGGAAAGAAAAAGATTGTGTGTGGGTTGTGTTAGATAAAAGATTGTGTTGACCCTTAAGGCCTTTTTAAATCTCGCCACTGTCATTAATCAAGTCACATATATATAATAGCATTAAAAATACTGTAACTGCTCATGGGTATAAATAATCAAATACACTACCTACTACAAGGCGTGACAATATTGCATTACGAAAGGTCCTTTTCTTTTATCTAATCCTTAATACTTTCTTTGAAATATGGTCATTTTCTTCATATAGAGAAAAATTTGTAAAGCATCATTACATTAGGCTAACTGGTTTGTAGGGGCTACATTTATGAAATTATTGTAATTGCCTACGGGTATAACCCTCATGGCCTTGTTTAAATCTCGCCACTGTCATTAATCAAGTTACAGATATATAATAGCATTAAAAATACTGTAACTGCTCATTATGGGTATAAATAATAAAATGCTACTACAAGGAGTGGCAATATTACACAACGAAAGTTCCTTTTCTTTTATACAACCTTCAAGGCCTTCTCTAAAATAAAGTCATTTCGGTACATTTTCATCGTATAAAAAACAATCATAAACAAGATAATTCATAATTAATCATGTGCTCTTTCCAAACTCTTGAATCTCATTTCACCATGGGTTTTAGAACACAATTAATGTTGTTCTTACCACGTGCTTTTTACTGTGTCCTATCTTGTGAAACAGTTGCGAAATCGTGTTTTAAAACCCATGATTTCACTGGATAAATAATCAAACTTGGTTCTCAAATTATGATCAAAACTAAAATAAATCTTCTGTGAATAAAACTTTGTAATGCTTCCTTTTTTAAATCTTTATTATTATCTATCTTTCCCTTCCTGTGATGTTTGTAAAAAATTATTTAGGTTCGATTGATAAATTTTATGAAACTGAAACAGAAAGACAAATTAAGATCATGAAGATAAAATTAATCTTTTTTTCATTTACGTTTTCTCTTTCGTTGAAATTGATCAAGAAAAGTAAGAATATAAAATTACAGTTTAAAACTAGTAATGTCATTAATATTAATATGCCAAGAAAATCGAAAAATAAACCAGTCATTTTGAAATCATTTCAAAACAGTAAAAGTCTATATATTTTTTTTTTATAATAAATTAAAAGTCTATATTCATTAATGAAAAAGAAATCCTGGAAAAACTAAACAAAAATAATGAAAAGATATTATCAAAATAAGTATTACTTGGTGTGGACATTGATGAAGAAACAACGCTTGTGGAGAATGGCATTGATTCATCTAACAAACTATGCCCATCTGTTAAATCTCGATCCTGGTCTAGTTTCACATTCATCATGTCATCACTCTGTGGAATGTTCTCTCCTGTGAACACAGGGAACCCAACCACATCAACACCGACTTTCTGTCGGACTCCAAATATCACTTTGCAACCCATTATTTCTTTTATTTGCACGCTTGGAAATGCTTCATGTAATAATGTGATTGCTTTTGCTTGTCTTACAATTCCAAGTTTTTGCGCAAAAAGATCGAAAATAGAAGATGCATTTTCACAATGAGACATCTCTGCAGTATCCAAAATCTCTCGAATGCTGCAAGACAACCAATATTTCATTATTTTTGATGCACACTTTACGGTGAAAATTATTGCACCAATACGTTAAAAATGGCGCCAAAAATTTCAAGAGGCACAGTCCATAAAATGCTACACAGCAAATGCATTATAGAGCAGGGACAAGTGCATTATAGCAATTTTTGTATCAAAACAAAAAATCTGCAAGTGTTCTTTTTTGAAAAACATGAAACTTTAAGGCCCTTGCTGGTTTACTGCGAAAAACTTCATCTATTCTCGCTGTATTCTAGCCTATTTTTCAAAAGTTTTGCTCGATTTTCCAAACCCGTTTTGTTTCGCTGTATACATATCTTATTAATTAAAAGATTAAAATAAAATTCAACTTTTTATTTCAATGAAACGTCAATGAAATGACGAATATTTTACAACAAAAATGGGCATGTTTAGGACTCTTGTTTTTCATGCTTTTGTTATGTAAATATCGTTGACTGGACCTACTGACGCCAAGGAGGTGTAATAATTTTCGAACGTAAGTGTATTTATACGTACAATGTAATAAAATAGCAAATTTATTAATTCATCCAACATATGTAATGGATCGAGACAAGAAAACGCTTAGCCAGATGACAGAAAATATTAAATAACAGGCTTAATGAAATACAAATTCGAAGTTGGGGGCTTATTTGAGGGGGTGGTTAATTACGGTATTGTAATTTAGCCTTCGTCGTAGTTATCATTGTACAATTGTCGTAGTTATCATTGCTGACAAGCTGTTGGACGCTCACACTGTCTGTAGTGACAGCAACAACAATAAAAAACGAAAGAACAGGGATATTATGGAATGAGACTAAATGTAATTACCACCCAGGAGTTTATTTTTGAAATTCATGATGATTGATAATTTTTGAATAATAATTGACTTTCCTCTCTGACACGACATTTTCAACCATATGAAGAAACGAGAATTGAGAAAGATTTGAGATCTATTTCGTTGTGACTTACAATGTACCAAAACTAGGTAGCCTATAAAAACTAAAACTTTCGCAAAATTAAAAGTATATATATATATACTGAAATGTGTAATACTTAAAAAATCAATGTTCCCACAGCACAATAAGTTGCATGATTGACTCGTGACAAATTATCAAAAAGTAAACATACTTTGGTCTACCTATAAATATACCTAGCCTGCATGCAGACTTTATTTTTCCATTGCAACTAGGCAGGCTATGTATACTAAGTGATCCAAAGCTAAAGTATGGTTATTTAAAAAACATTATTTATATTTAAGGTCAACCGTGACATGTTTTTAACCATGACATCATGATATGTTTTCTAAGTCGTCATCATATCACCTAACGTAATAATTCGATTAAGCCCCCTCTCGAATAAGCCCCCCTATCAAAGGTCGAATTATTACGGTATTCCATCCTATATTTAGTTTGTCGTCGCATCAATTCCAGAAGTCTTAACGCCACCAAAATATAAATTAATAAAGTAAAACATTGAAACATACCAAGAAATAGTTTTCCCCATGCACATGTTAATAGGAAAATCATCAATGCTGATACCCCAAATTATGCTATCATCAGAACCTTTCAGCCTTGTGTCAACAGTTGGAAAGGCTTTTTTCACTAATCGTGCAACTTTCGATTGTGCCATTGTTCTTCCAAACTTCTTCTTGATAATGAGACAGATAGATTTGATGTGAGCACATTTAGACGGATTTTCAGTCAAAGCCTTTTGAAGCCTGGCAAAGGAAGTGTAATATTCAGAAATTAAATCTTATGTAAGGTGCAATAAATACCACAAATTACAATAATGCCATTAAAAATACTGCATTCAAGTTGTTGCCAAACCATTTTAAAAGTAAGTCAAAGTTAACTTCAAGGATGTGACATAAAACGTTCTTTTTATCATTTTCAATCAAACATTTTTGAAATTCAAAATTACTCCCATCGGTCAGTGATGTAATAATTAATAGTGAACATAAGCAGCTATGACGGCAAAGTCAGCTGAAACGTCATGTTAAATCGCCAAAATAAACCCCATTTCCCATTTGCTTGGATAGCCATTTTTCTTACTTT
>JAYJMH010066869.1:0-34159 GCA_036873815.1 Phacellophora camtschatica | reverse complement strand
TACTTACTTACTTACTTACTTACTTACTTACTTACTTACTTACTTACTTACTTACTTACTTACTTACTTACTTACTTGAATATTTGTGTTTCTCGGTTTCTGAATGAATATAATTTTTTTCCTTAGATACGAAATCAAGTTCAAAATGCGCTCAATGAGATAAACAGAACAAACCCAAGGTAAATTTTTGGCAGCACTGCACATTTAACATATTTACAATTTGACTCTTTCACGTTTGGATATATGTTTAGTTAAGGTACAGTTAAATTATATTTGTTTTTCATATAAATCTATAAACAGCTGCTCATATGAATGTTTTATTGTTTTACTTCTATATATACTTACTTAAAGTAGTGAATTTACACGTTTGCTTTTTATAAGAAACCTGACTAAGTCTCCACTAATAAACTTTTTTTAATTTTGGACCAGTTTTGACCAAATTTCACCAATAAAAGTTTATTAAAAGGTTCTTAATTGTATATGAAAAATTCCGTTTTTTACCATTAATTCCAATTTCTAGTATAAGTTCAAGAACAGTGGTTATTTAAAACAATAGATTTATTAAACCTTTGTTCCATATTGTTCTTAGAATAATAAGCACCCCCCCTCCCCCAATTTGAAACAGCTTCTGACAGCACTGCACTATCTCAACTGCCCGTTATCTCGAACATTCCTTATTTCGAACAAACTTTCATTTCCCATTGCTGTGCTTTCTTACGAAACTTGTAATAGTTACTCTTCAAAGAAATTGAAATTTTTTTCGAGAACGAAAGTGTTAGAATTAGCGTGCATCGCGGATATCAACTGTACAATCCATATATGACGCACTTATAAAATGTTTTTTTAATTATTTTTATTTCAGCACCGTAAGATTTCTGAAAGAAAATTGTTTGCAAAGCATTGGAGAAAATCATGTGGTAAGCTAATTATTTAACATAATTATCACATATTTCAGAGGCATGTGAAATATTGGTCAAACAGGTAAGTCTTCACACCAAAACAGCATGCGCCTTTATGTAGGGGAATACAGTATCCCAAACGAGCAAAAATTTTTAAGAAACTAAAATGAGGCTCGTAACATTTAGAGAACCTAAGTCATGTAAATTGTTTTTGTAATTAAAAATCAACTTTCTTTCATTTTCTTTGTACATAATGCCTTCATTTTGTTTAAATCAGAAAGCATTTTGATGATGATTTTTATGTGTGCATATTTTACCATTCTAACTTACTCATTAGGATAAAATGTTGATTGACCCATTGGCAGTTCCATTTCTAATCATTGGAAACAAATTTGACAAATATCAGGTGAGTAACTCGACGTACTGGAGGCATCGGATAATTTTGTATTTTATTTAGCAAATGTTTGTTTACATTTGGGAATTAGCCAATCACTTCACCAATATACATCTCCAATATATAGATTTCACGCCTTTTAACGCCACAGCCAAGTAAAACAAAAAAAACGAAACCTTTCCCATGCAAATTATCAACAACAAAATTATTTTAAAAATTTATCAGCCTTTTCAGACATTTCTAAGAATTCTCAAAATTTCTACAAATTCTCAAACATTGTCATGAATTCTTCTATAAAATTATCAGGAATTTGTCCTCGGGAATTTGTAAGAATTATAGCGAATTTATAAGAGTCTTTACGAACCGGTAAGAATTCTAACGAACTCGTAAGAAGTCTCACCAGCTCGAAAAGATTCGCACAGCCTTGTAAAAAATTCTAATAGACTTCATAAGGATTCATACAACCTTATAAGAAATATAACGAACTCATAGGAATTCGCACAACCTTGTAAGAATTCTAACGAACTCGTAAGAATTCTCACCAGCTCGTAAGAATTCGCACAACCTTGTAAGAATTATAACGAACTCGTAAGAACTTGCACAACCCTTTTAAGAATTCTAACGAACTCGTAAGAATTCTCACGAGCTCTTACGAATTCGCAAAACTTTGTAAAAAGTTACTATATCTTTGTTGGTTTTTCTCCACAGAGGTTTTCAATTTTATTTCCCCCAACTTCTGATCAAGCAAGAAATAGACTCGGAGCGAATCTAAAAATTACGCAACGCTGTGGTTGTCACATAAAAACATTTATTTTTTACTTTATACGTACAACAACTTTTGGAAAATTGTTTCATAACATAATTACAGAATCTCTGATTTTCTGATTTTCAGGAGTTTGAACCGGAGAAGAAAAAGGTAATAAGCAAAACCCTGAGGTTTCTTGCTCACAAAAATGGAGCCACTTTGCAGGTAACTTTAATTTCCGTCTTCATTTTTGCAGGTAATGTTTTTAGTTTTTCGATCATTATGAACAAGAGTAGTATAGACCGCAGCAATAGGATACAAACAATCTATGAAAGATTTCCAACTGTCATTATATGGTATAAATTATACAATATAATTTCGTTAGTGTTTCCAATAATGTCATTTTGTTTTATTTTGTATTGTAGTGTATGACTGCCCCTGTTCACGAGTTTGGATGGGTGTCATTATACATTGCTTTAGTAAAGCTTCACAAAACCTGTTTATATCTGAAAAATTCTCGAATTGTGCTAAACTGTATTTTTTTAGTTTTCAAGCAGCAAGATTGATAGTCTGAGCAGCAAAACCCGCAATCTGTTTGGTAGTTTAGCATTCAGCCTTTCAACAAGGTTAGTTTATTCTGTCATATTTATTTTCCTGTTGCGTCTAAGTTGGAGGGTGCTCTTTTATATTCTCTTGAGCATAAGATCATTTGTTTAGTTAATTCACGAGCCGATTCGTTCACATTTTAAAAGGGAGCCAATAAATTTGCAGTATTTTTCATCATGTGATACATATTCTGTGATATGGTTTGTTGGTTGCAAACTGTAAACAAATGCATAGCTGAATCAGATATGAAATTTCTGTATGATGCGTGTAAGCCAGAAATTAGTTTGTCTGGAGAAGGAGAAATTTGTATTTTATTTGCTATTACTTGTTCACGTTATGAAAATAGCCAATAAATTTGCAGTATTTTTGATCATACGATACATATTCTGTGATATGGTTGGTTGATCCCTACTCATAGCTGGATCACGTATGAAATTCGCTTTTGATAACTCAGAGACATTTATAATATTTAATTTTACATTGACTGTTTACTGAAGAAGATTAGAAGAACGTACTGAGAAGGTCAACTGAAATTTTGTTTTTCATTTTTATCAGAAAATTTGTGGGAATGTCTAGCGAAAAATGTTTCTTTAATTTGAATAAATAATAACTAACATTAATAACCATATGTTTATTTAACTATCGTCAATAAAATAGACAAATATCACTTGAATTGGCACTTCAAAACGAAAAACACCGAGTTCACAATTCAGAGAACGATGCGAAATTAATTGTTAATTTTTTCTTCAGCAAACCCAAAGTCGCAGATTATAACAAACCTATACTTATAGCAGCTGGTCAAGATAAGTTTGAAGACATTGGTGAGTATTAGTTATAAACAGAGGCGAATTTTGTAACAATAATGAAATTTACATTATTTTCGAAGCGACTATCCTTCAAACAAATCAAAATTCTCTCAACTGGAAAACGAAAACAAACAATGTTGTTTTCATGAGATTTTTTTCATTTTGCATTTGAGAGAGTTTCGCTTTGTTCTCGAGGGATAATTGCTTTGAAACCAGTGCGTCGATTTCACTATTGTTACAAAATTCGCCACTGTGGTCTGCATAGCGGTTTTGCTTCGTTTTTGATTAGCAAATCACGCGAATCAACTGCACTGCAATTCGGTAATATTGCTTCGCGACACAAATTCGCTCTTTTTGTAACTTGCGTTTGTTTTTTAAAGCAGTTTCGACCGTAGTAGCCTTAGTTTGACAATTTTCGCGCAAAAATCCAATCCAAGCTGATCGCTGATCAGAACAAGACGCCAATCGTCAGCTGGTCAGTCAGTTATATATTTTGGCGTCGTCTGACACGGCTGATGTTTTGTTTCGCGAAACAATTCGTTCTTTCCAATCATACTCTGTGTTGATTTTAAATGCTAAATAAAGTTGCAGCTCAGAAAAGTTGTGTTATTAGAAAAAAATTGAAGCCTTGGTTATGTCAAATTAGGGCAGATTTTGTCAAACCAAAGAAACAATGACATTAAAATGTAAATAAATAAAACGATACCATAAAAAACAAATAGATTGCACTACCAAGCACATTTTAATATTATTTGTATTCATTTTGGTATCGCGCCAGATATTGTATATATTAAAAAAAATGGTTATGTTTTTTCTAATTTTTTTTATGTGCTCTCTGGCAGATTTTGCAGAGCAAAGGAATTATTTTCCTAGAATTATTCATAGAGCAATGCTAATTTATTCAAAGCTGCTAATTTTATGCTCAAGTACAAATTTCTAAACTTTAAAGTTCAAGTCAAAATTTCAGACATTATTTGTATTTTTTCAGGAGCACCCCCTATTTCTTCTGAAAGAATGATGAGACTGAAAGGAGGGTAAGAATTTTACATTCTTCGCAAATTGTTTTTATATTAGTTGCATTTGCGAGTATTTTCTGCACGAAATGCAATATTATTTTGTTGACTGATTTGTTGCGTCAATTTACAACAAAAGCAAATTCATTTTAAAGAATTAATAATTTTTAAAGTAGTTCTTCTTGCCGTTGATTCTGTCCACTCTATACATTTCTAATGTTCATGTTGGTCCACTTATTTTATCTTCAGTTCATAGTTTAGCTCTTTAGGACACAGGACAACATAACATATGTACTCTTTTATTAATGAAGTCATGAGCAATGGGGACATTTTTGGCTTGTTAGGAAAAAATTAAAAAAATTTAGTTCCGCGGAGGAAGATGTTTCTACCTCTGCGGAGGAAAATATATCTGCGAGGGAAAAGTGCACTTGGAAAAATGCAGTGTAAAAATATCCTGCATAGGAGTGTCTGCGGGAGGAAAGTGTAAGTGGAAAAGTACAGTGTAAAAACACCCTCCTCCCCAGAAATTTAAATTTTTTATGACACAGCAAAAGTGTCCGCATTTCTCATGATAAAATTAGAAAATATCATTAACTGAGAATTATTTTACATTTTCACTTTTAAATAGTTATATTTTTATCAGATACATATTTCCGCATATATGTAATGACATCTCTATACACATCGCTATCTGCTTCATCTTGCAAAAAGTATAGAAAACTATAGAAATTACAGCACATTAAAAACCCACATATAAGAACCTTTATATTTGCAAAGCTAAACTTTCGCAATTCCGTGTTATAAAGTCTCAAAATAATGCGATAAAAGATTTTGGAGGTACTTGAAATGCACAGAAAATGCATGCATTTAATTTAATCTTTTGTTGCATTTTACCACAACTGAAATGATTCTTCTGTGCGGACTTTACTGAACTGTAATTTCTGTAGTTTTCTATACTTTTTGCAATATAAAGAAGCCATGTGTATCTTGCGCGTAGTATCAACGTAGACTTAATACACAAGTTCCTGTCCTCCAGTTTTCTTTGACAAATGTGACGTCATTTTGGTTAATTGGGACTTTAATTAATTGAAACGAAGCTCTGAAAAAAGTCGAGGTGAAACGTTTTGGTCCATGTTTTGAATATGTTTGATTATAGGTCCTTGTTGGCCTCGTGAATCTGTCGAAAAATGCAAGCAAACAGGGACTTGTGTAATTAGCCTAATTTTAACTCTCCCCACTGTAATCTCCTACGAAGGAGAATATGCGGGCATGCGGGCAGGCTATGTTATGTACGGATTGCACCATGTTCTGTTGTTATCAGCTTAAGCCTGATTTTCACCAATCATAATTCCTCGGAATTCATTGGCGATGAATTATAATTTATGAAAACCGGACCTTCAGAAGCATCTCCAATGATCGCAATTCATCGCCTATGACCTTTCAGAATCAAAACAATCTACGACGAGGAATAAAGCTAAACGTAGTCTGCGCAGTAGCTGGATTGGCGATCATCCTGACGAAAATTACGGTTTACGAAAACTGAATCTAAATTTGCCTAGTCACTGACGATCGCCGATGAATTACGAGGAGTTACGATTTATTACAAGTACGTTTTAAGGTTGGGTTGTAATAATTGTGTTAATTATTCAGAGCAGGTCTTCACGAGATTAGTGCCCGAACATTATATTTGGTCAGTGGGGCTTTTTTACGCGTCATTTAATGTTTACTTTAGTTGGTGAACAATTTCAATACTTGAAGTATGAAATGAGTTTCTGTTGAAGCTGTAGAAACCCAAAAAGCTAGAAGATTGAACAGATAGATTCTCATTTGAAATGAAAGAATCAAAATCCCGAATTTTCAATAAATTTATTTCTATTACACATGATATGATTTCGATTCTAAAAGCAATGATATATCATGGAATGACGTGGAAGCATTTTGTTTCATCTTTGCTAATTTCATATTGTAACGTCGCTGCGCTTAACGTCGCTGGTTTGAAAGACGAAAACAGGGAAACAAACTACAAAAAAAAAACACGAAAAAGCTTAATTAAAAAATAACAACAATCAAAAAAACATTGCTCCATGACGATATTAATTACAAAAGCAATGATACGTTAATCATTTACAACAGAAAAAGCGGTAAACAGAATAATATTTTCTCTGAAGAGTTGTCTCGTAAATATTTGATGAAGAAAACGAGATCAATTTACAGCTCTATTGTGAATACCATTTTAGATTTAATTGTTTGGAAAGATTTTTCGTTAGTTAAGCAAATATTTGCTGGTTGCTTTTTGCATTTAACAGCCTCGCTAATTGGTTTGATACCTAGAACTGAGAAATAGCAGCAGGATGATTCTTTGATAAAAGATAAGCACCTAGGAATATTAGGATTCACGAATTAAAGATTGCACGTCACTTATATTACAAGGATTGCACGTCTTTTTGGCATTATGTCTGATCAAAATGTCTCTAGTCTCTTGTCGTTTGCTATTTTCTTCTGAGGAAGCACCTGAAAAAAGATCTAAGATTCAAAAGACTACGTACTGCTCTTTTTGTATTACAGCAAAGGCCTGCATAAAATTACCCTATGTTTTGAAGGTGAGCCTAACAAAGGTTCTTAATTTTTGGGGCACATCAAATTTCAGCAAATGAAAAGCGTCAGTCTACTTGCAAGGTGCTGAAACTACATTATTTTAACTGCCATGGATTTTAAATTCTTCTTTTCTAGTTTCTTCAAAATTACAGAATTTTTCAGAAATGTTTTGCGAAAATTTTGGGGTGAAGTTTATTAAAAGTTGTGGTTTTTATATGCGGGTTTTCGCAGTATGTTGAGATGAAAATAAACTTTTGTTGAAATATTTTGCTGAAAATTCGAATTATTGAGTATTTGTTTTTAAATTTTAACCTTTAGTTTATGAGATTTGTAGAAAATTTCAATGCCATATTCAGTGTTTTTTTTTTTTACATTTTGTTACGTTTTTAATTGCCACAGTAGGATTTAGATGCCTCGAGCTTTCAGAGCGAAAGGGAATACGTTAGCGAAAGATTTGACTTTTCATAGGTCGTTTCAATGCTTAACAATCACATATGAAATTGTTTAATTTAGTGTGGAGCTGATCAGTGTTATATCCATCAACTTTCTTGGGATATATGACAAATAACCATTGTAAATTTTGTTCTTAAAACGTTATTTTGAAATGTGTATTTTGAGAACGAATGATATTTGTCATATATTTAGGGATGGTGTGTGCCATTATCTCGACTATGATCTAACACAAAGCGTTTGTGTTCCGTTTATATTGTATTGTAGTTATAATAGATATAAATTATTAGATATAATTTTTCATATCAGAACTCCGTATGATTTGTGGAGAGAAGCTTTCTGTGAAGTATTTCCTCCAGTGGTAAGCATTCCAGATAAATGAATTTAAAAACTTTTTACAGTTGTATTTCACGTATATTTCCTCCGCATAATTTTACAGTTTGATAAATATCCCTTGGAACGAGTTTGTGTTAAAATGAAAACTATTTCAGTCTTAGAATCCACTTTAAATTGGAATTTAATTTCATAGCTTTATGAAAGTGTTTTACTTTTAAACGGCTTGATATAGACACTTTTTAGACGGCTTGATATAGAATTTATAGCTACCTAAAACATGCTGTTTCTTGACTTTCGTTATATTGTGTATCTGGGAAGAATTTTTTGTCATTAAAAATTCATATGTCGATGGTTTCTTTTCGGCTATTTCACTAGAACAGCGCTATACACAATTTTGCTAAAGATGACGGAGGGGGTATTATGATTAAGAAACAATGTGCTCGGTTATCGAATAACAATAGAATTCGTTGCTGTTTCGATAACAGAACGCAATGAATCTTGGTCGTAATCTTTATGGATGGTTCACATTTAATCGTTGCGTTCCGTTTCAAAATTCGTTTCAAATATACCGAACGAAACGATTTGAAAGAGGCTCAGCAACGATTTAATCGGCTCACACTTTCCTATCAATCGTTTCAAATCGTTGCAAAATCGTTTCAAAATCGTTGCAAAATTGTTGCAAAATCGTTGCAAATTCGTTTCAAAATCGTTTTTGTTTGAGCTGTGAAACGGTTTTAATCATCGCTCTATAATTGTTGAACCGAATTCAATTGTTGCAAATCGTTGCAGAATGAAACGATAAATGTGGACCATCCCCTAGCGGAATTGTCTATTGTGTTTCTGCACACGTATTCATACCACGTAGGCAGAGGTTTCTACAATCATGAAAAGCTACATCACTTTCGTTTGGTTTTTTAGGGAGGAGAAAAGTTAAAAATGACCGATGATCCTTCCAGAGATTCTCAATATGCAGAGGCTTCTATAGATGCAATAAAAGCCATAAAAGACCAGGTAAGTTTATTGTAAGAGTCCTTTTACACGAGAAGTCACACTTGACACAGTGTTATCATGGGGTAAAATTTCATTACATTATTACATCAATACGATGTTGTCATACATCCATGTTTAGTGGAAAAAACCCTTAGCTGTGTTTTTATTGCTCTCGTATCTTAATTGCAATTAGCTTCAGCCACAAAGGCTAACTTTATTTAGAAACGTTAATGCATATGATAGCTTTGTTGAGAGAATCTTTAAGTAAGGTATTTCTATCGGAAGTGAGCTCTTGAATTTAATGTTTGGTTTTAATTTTAAACATGCTCATTGATTTTTAATCGTTTTAGGAGCTTGCAAATTATCGAAAATTAACAGAGAGAAAAGCTAAAGAAGCGAACCTTACGTTTCATCAACCTACTAGTTCCAAGCAAAAGAAGAAAGTTAGATGAACTCATATTGTCTTGTTCAAAATGAAATCTCTAAATATCCACTTAATTAATGCACAGGTACTTTCAATTGCAAAGTTAGAAAATGACTGACATAAACCCCTTCCTCACGGAAAATTAATCAGTTTAACACGTGGAGTAAGCTTGCGGCTTAATTTAATATTGGCTATTGAAAAGCTGCGTTCACTCCAAATATAAGCAAGGCCAGCCTAGAGATAGTTGAAATTTAAATCTTTTTGCATAAAGATCTTATTGCAAAGTTTTCTTCCAAAAGTTTGTAATCGTCCACTATTTTCTTGTTTTAATACGTGTCATTTTGGTCCGGTACAATACGCAAGTTTGATTGTTCGTATCTACTTTGCATTTGTAGCTGACTTAGGTTTTCCATGTATTGTGCGTTTACAGAACATAGTTGATCTTCTGTATTGTAGAAAAAAACAGGTTTGTTTTAGTGATTGAAGCGAGGCTTAATAGTTGTTGTAAATTTGTTTAATATTCCCATTCACGACCCGATTTATTTCTGATGAATGTAACTTTTATGAAACAGGGGGGTAGCAAAGGGAAAGCAAATAATTTCAAAGGATGAAATCTTATTGAAGAATCTCGAATGCATTTACCTTATTTCGTGACATATAATAATGGTTTAAATGCTCAGTAGGAATGGGGTATGGGATATTGTACAGAACAGCAGTAGGTACACGCAAATAAGAAACCTTTGTTTTTAGCCTATTGTTCCACAGTGATAAGACTGTTCAGCGTATTGTTCCATAACAATAGGAAAGTTTAATCTATTGTTCCATGCCAATAAACATTGTTTTTATCATTGTTTTTTAAATGTTGTATTGTGTTTAGGTATAGGCTTCTTATAAAAGCATTTCTTATTTGCGGATACCTTCTTTAACTTATGGTTTCTCACTTGTTACGCCTTGAAAACCCAGGCACGGGGTTTCTAATTGCTTAATTCACTTAAACATATATTTATTGGAAATTAAAATGTTTGTGCTCCGGTCGTTATATAGTAATTGTAAATAGCAAAGAGTGAACTGTGGTATTGTAAATAGCAAAGAGTGAACTATGAAAATGTACACCACAAATTAGACTAAAGATTAGATTTTCTGCGTGTTTCTTATCAAATAATTTAATAATCATATTGAAAATATGATTCATAATTTGATTTTTCAGCGTTTTCAACGTAAATGTTTATCATTCGTGATCACATTCATTAATTTTTTATGGGCACTTAGTTCTCGGGGTTTTCGCTATTCTCCGTAAATGTTTCTAACGTTGGCAGTGTTGATATTCTTCCGCGATATTTCTCTTGTTGCCATGCTGTTTTTTATCAAAGAATTTTATAATTATATCGAAAATATGATTCATAATTTGATTTTTCAGCGTTTTCAAGATAAAATTTTATCATTCGTGATCTCATTCATTAATTTTTTATGGGCACTTAGTTCTCAGGGTTTTCGCTATTCTCCTTAAATGTTTCTAACGTTGGCAATGTTGATATTCTTCCGTGATATTTTTCTTGCTGCCATGCTTTTTCGTCCGGTATAATTTTATTTGGGAAATTTTCATAATGTTCCAACGTTTTAGACCTTTGACGGGCTTTCCTTTCGGTGTTGTATTGTCTCAGTAGTGAAATATTTGGCGCCGAAGATGACAACCGTATTTGTCCACGTGACTTTTCGACGCTGTTCTTCGCTTCCATTCTTTTATTAAAGTGTGCAACATTTTTTACAAACTCTTTCTGACCAGCCTCTTCATCTTCAAAAATTATACTCTCTGAAATGCTAGATTGTTCTGCGGGAGGATTATTTTCTGGTATTATTAACCTTGAGCCTGACGGCGAATCCAAATGTTCAAGTGATTGATCTTTTTGTTCGTCATACTTATTTTGTGTCAGTTCGTTCTGCGTGGCGTTCTGTGTGGCGTTTAGAGTGGCGTTTAGAGTGGCGTTTGGAGTGGCGTCTTTATCTTCCGAAATTGTACTTTGAGAAGGGCCTTGCTTTTCAGCAGGATATTTTCTTGGAATCATCAAGCTCGGTGCTGACAAAGACATCAATGCTTCAAATGACATTTTTCTTTGCTCCTCCGACTCATTTTTTATCGTAAGCACCGATGCCCGGCGTTTATTTTGACTTTTAGGTCTTACTGGTATTTGATCAATTTTTAGGTTACTTTGTGACTGAGCTTTCTTTAATTCTTTGCCGTAATCGATGTTTTGTACTACGATTGTCGAGAAACGACGCTGTCGTTGATTTGCAGGCTTCACTAGTTGGGTCTCTTCGGGTCCTCCTGAGTTTTGTTGCATAAAAATCTTTTTTAATCGAGCAGAATTCTTCAGTAAGTCAAGGTTTGGTAAAGCGCCCGGCATCAATGACATTGATCGATGATATTTCGATCTAGACGACATTCCATGCAAATCAGCACTCGATGGACTGTTAATGAAAGTTGAAACGACCGAAAATGGCGTTGTGGAAGAACTCCGTTCGTCTACTGGTTCCTCGGCCTTTTCTCTGTATGATGAAGATATCTGCTTCTCATAAATGCCGTAGACATCTACTAACAGCTCTTTTGCTGTTTTTTCCTTTTTGTTTCTTGCTTTGGTGTAACTTTTAATTTCTCTATTTTTTGAATCTGACATTTGTTGGATACTATTCATAGAACAAAGCAGCCCTGTCTTTCCCCCGTTTTTGGCGGAATTTTGAATTGTATGGTGTGAAGCGGCATTTATGGTACGGACGGTTAGTTTTCGTTCTCTGTTTAATTTCAGGTTCTTGTCCAACGTAGTTGTGAGTACCGTCTTTCCGCTCTTGTTTGGGGAATTACCATTTCCCGACCGGACTCTTTCTATCCTACTGATACAACTTTGAGAACTTTTATCATGGGTATTTATTTTAATTTTATCGTGTTTTGGAATCGGTGTGAATTCTTCCGACACACTATTCCAGCTTCCAAATGACTTCAGTCCTATTCCATATTCCGCTGCTAGTTTACTTAACTTTTCAAAGACGATCTTGCAACCCGAACTTTTTGCGTGCTCCAAGCACGTTTTTCCACGAATATCTTCCGCAAATAAATCATATAAATCATTGTATTCAAGTAACAGCAATGCTAAACCTTGCCTAGCTTTCCGGCACGCATGGTGCATTGCATTCATTTTGTCTGAGTCAGTTAGGTCTATCCTACCGCCATACATGATAAGTTCTTTTGCCAGCATTTTTGCTTTCTTTTCGTTTGTGTAGTATGTGATAATTATCAACGGTGTACGGCCTATTGCATCCCTCTGGTTTGGACTAAAGCCGACTTTTAAAAGCTGTTTTATATTTCTTGTGTGACCTTTTGTGAATGCTTCGATTAACGGTGAAAATACTCGATATTTCGGGTGCAATGTCTTTTCTATGGTATCTGTAACCTCCACTTCCATATTACTTGTTTATGAACGATAATGTTGAAAGACTATGAATTTGTCTCACTCAGTGTGCTTGACTGTAGCTTTGCGATGTCTTGGCCCATCAATTGTTATAATGAATAATTTTTTCGTTGTAGTTTCTACGTCGTTCAGTCCTTTGTTTTCCTAATGTTTGTTTTACTGCTTGGAAACTCTGAAATTATGATTCCACCTGTCATCTTCGTTATAATTTCTCTTTGTTGCCCAGATTTTCACTCGCAACACCTCTCATCAGCTTGTCAATGCTGAATGATTGAATGTAAAATGTAGAATGTAGAACGTATAGTGTGCAGTGTAGAATGTAGAATGTAGAATTTAGATTGTAGAATTTAGAATTCAGAATGTAGAATTTAGATTGTAAAATGTAAAATGTAGAATGCAGAATGATAATTGTAGAATGTAAATCTTGGAATGCAAAATGTAGATTGTGGAATGTAGAATACTCAAATTTCTGTTCTTTCAGAATTTTTTAAAGTCATTGAACGCTTCTTAAGAACCAGCTTGGCATTGCTGACATTATTGCTGAATCTGTTTCTGAATCTGACCCGTACACTTGTTATGAATATCTTGTATCAGCATCATTATTATCTTCATTTCTGGTTTTTTACTTGAAGGCATCATCTTTGGTTCAATTTACTGAAGATCTCTTAAAATGTTTATCATTTCAAATGTGAAGATACTTTGCAATTTCTTATGCTTTCCGACTTTAGTTTTGTTAGATTTGTATTTTTCATCGCCATTTGCTCCATATTTGTTGTTAATTTCATCTCATTCTGACTGTGCTTTTATTTGATGTGCAAAATTCTGCTGTTTTTTAGAAAATTTATCTTTAAGTGGTTATCCCACAAATGTCACCGGAATTGCATTTTGTTTACAAGAATATTGCGCGGCTGATTTTCCTCAAAGCATTTTTCAATCTTTCCAATCCTTCTATTTTTGAATTGCAGCTACTTTTCAAGTTTGTAATCCCATCTTGTCATGAATTATTGAGATGGTATTTCTTTTGTTGATATACGATGAGGAAGATATTTCTGGTTTCTAGATTATCTCTCTCAAACTTGTCCGTAATCCTTGTGAGTTACGGTAACTTTCTTCACCCATAAATATCCACCTTGCTAAGTTGATTCATTTTTTGTCGACATTTACCCGTTTTCTTAGCAGGCCAATTAACTGCACCTGCAGCTAAACGTCGAATCGACAGCAAAGTAATCACCATCCTAATTGATTTTCGAACTGGTGCGTCAAGATATTTCTGTTTGATCATAGTAATTGAGGCGATCAGTGAGAATGTTTCACGCCTCACGCAGTGTGGACTTGCTCAGCGATGAAGCATATGGTATTTTGAGGCAGGTTATAACACGGGGGCATGCAATCATTTCAGTGAAGTTGGGCAAGCGGTAATTGTACGATGAAAATGTGTCGTGACGACAAACCACTCCCTCATAACTCCACCCTCAATGTTGCTGAAAACAAGCGCAAGCACTCACCAGATATATTTAACAAAGATTATGCTTGAATTTTTCAGTGCTAAATAATTTACCAGAAAAACCGTTAAATTTTTTGAAAACGGCACTTCTGCCTCTCCACCCCTTAAAAAGAAACGGAGGGTCTCAATATTAAACCGTAAAAAAATGCAATATAAAACCGTTGACGCTGCGGAGGATTTCCCGAGGATTTTATTTCGATCATCTCCATCATGGTCAGTGTTTTCACATTAAGTTCCACTGTATTCATGCAGTATGCAGTAGAACTTGCTTTCCATTTTTCAAAAAACACTACAACTTACCTATTCAGCTAAGGTTTGCTCACACCCAATTCGAGCCATGTGACCAATCTCTTGATGAAGAATTCTTAGATTTTTGTTGCATGTTTTATGCCATTTCAGTGCACGAAGTAGAAGAATACTGAAAGTTTTTGGTCACATGACTTGAATTATGTGTAAACAAACAAGCCTAGCTGGATTAGCCTGCGTGCTAGCCTGAGATCAGGCTCTCCGTCCGAAAAAAATAAATATTAGAAAATATTTTTTTTTTATTTTTTTTCGGACCACTGTTTCGGACGGAGAGCCTGATCTCAGGCTACCTGCGTGCAGACTCTAGGGGAAGGGGAGCTGGGGAGGAGAAAAGGCGAGGGAGAAGGAAACCTTTTCCTCTTCCATGGCTTTTTCTTCTCAGCTCCTCCTCCTCCCCTCTAGAGTCTGCATGCAAGCTAAGCTGGATTGGTCTATCAAAAAATTCCCATCAGTTCTTTCTTATGACTATACTTTCATTAATTCAGCTTGTGTGCAATTATATTTCGGCGCTAATTAAAAACATAGCTGCAGCTTTGAACCAAAAATTATTGTTAAAATCATCGGCGATGATCGGCGAGTAGCTCTCAAAACAAAATTTTTTGTTCTGAAACTTTGTCGGTGCTGAACACCGATGCTTCCAAAAGCATTGTTTTCATAAATCGCAATTCATCGGCGATGTTCGCCAACAGTATCGCCGGTGATCGCCAATAGTATCGCCGATCAATGGAATTTCATGAAAATGAGCTGTAGATTGCGATCGGCGATACATGCGATTTTTGTCTTTGGTATAAAAAATCGTTTAATATTATGCGGCAACTAAAAACAAAAGATTTTTATTGCCGGCGATCATTTTTCAAATCGAACGTACTAAAATCGCTCTATGCGCGGCAACGAAAGATTTTTCTTCGTTCTATGCGCGGCAACGAAGTCAAAAATCGCAAGTATCGCCGATAAAATCTGCAATTTGCGCCAGGCTTTAGCGATTCACCGAACGTTAAATTTTATACAGCAAAATATTTAATATTCAATTCTCTGTTTTAATGGGTTTTTATTGTGGTTAGCAGTTCATTTTTATTGGGATTTTTATTACATTTGTATTTGTTTTATTCAGAAAATATCAATATTTTGTCTAAAATGTTGTCACGCAATTTTCTTCTCAATGGAGAATTTGGAGATAAAATTATTTTTTCTTCGTTTTCGTTTTCCTTCTTCGACAATGCGAAAATATTGGAAGCTTTTGCGAAAATGAAAACATCTAATGGCTTTGGTATCGAACTGATCTCCAGCTTTTTCTTAAAAACTGACCTTGAAATTTTGGCACCTTCCCTTATCCTTACCCAACTGGTTCCTTTCTATTGGTTGATTTTCTGATAGCTGAAAGACTGCACGAATTGCGCCTATTTTCAAACAAGGGTCTACTAATGACAAGTCAAACTATAGGCCGATTTCAGTTCTCCCCCTTTTTCCACGTCTGTTCGAGAAACTGATCTTTGACTTATTTTAAAGATAACAAGCGGATATTTTCTGATAAGTCTGGCTTTCGACCACTTCATTAAACTCTTACGTGTCTTCTCAGATGCGCAAATGATTGGTACCTAAACATTGATTGGTATGATATTGATATTGATTGGAGTGATTTAGTATTGATTGGAATGATTGGTACCAAATATACGGCATCAGGCCATATTGATCTTTAGAAGGCCTTCGACACGGTTGACCATGAGATTCTCTTGAATAAACTTAACTAATACGGTGTAAAAGGCAAATAACTCAAATGGTTTCGGTCTTACCATTTAGATAGGAAGCAGGTTTGTAAGGTTAACGAAGCAGGTTTGGCTTACATTAATGCTTGCCGATGACACTAGTATTTGTTTTGCATCTGATTCTGTTTCTGCGACCAAGGACGCTATAAACGCTGATTTAGCGGCGTTGCAATTGTGGCTACAAAGAAACAAATTAACTTTAAATGTTGCAAAAATTGAATGCATGATTATCGGAAGCCAAGGCAAATTGAAAAAAATAATTACTTCGGATGCAATTAGACAAAAGTTTATGCACCCCTATCCGAGTTAGATGGTACTGCCCCCCCCCCTCCCCAGGAATGTCATGGCATGGTTTTTTTTACGTAATGTTCAAACAAGAGTTGCCTCGTTTTCACACAAATGTGAGGCTGAGTAAAAATAGGCGCCAAATTTCTTTTCTTGTTTGAAATTGGAAAGAATTGTGTTGCCATGCGCAGCATTAACCTGACTGCTGAATAGAGTAATTGTTGATATCTGAAAGAAAAAATGTCCAAGTTGAAGGTAAATGTGCAAATTTTAAGTTAGCTCATACTATTTCTTATCATAAAAAACTGGAAAAATAGGAAATATATTCATTCACAATCAAATTAATCGTCATAAAAAACAGCATGGCAAATGTCCCCCACGCCACGTGTTAAATCAGACAAAATGAAAATGCTGTTGGAAATTGATGGTAATAATGGTACCCCGAGGACACTGTTTTTTTAGATGAATAAATGATCGCCAGATTGGAAAATTACAATAAGCCCAGCCATTATTATGTTTAGAAAAATCAATAAATGGTGCAAATTTAGCTGCACAAAAAGTTTTAATGACAGGACAGCGAGACGAGAAGAGAGACATCCACCCCCCTCCTGCCCTGAGATGATATACGTGTATATTCACAATCTGCAAACTTTTCAATCTGGAGAGGAGTGTGATCTGATTGTTATGAAACCAGTAAATAATCCTTTTAGCAAAAATAACGAATGTCTATCTATTCTATCTAGCCGCAAAAATTATATATTTTATCTTTCAGCATGCTCATTTTGTTTATGTTTTGAAAATCTCAACCACACAACTTTAAACCCTAAAATATTTTCAGCCACACAATTTGGAGAAAGAATAAGCATGTATATATCCCTTTGCACAACATGCAGATATTCCAACCTGGATGCTCACTGAAGAAATGCTCATTAGTAACTGCACACTAAATTGAAACTGTAAAAAATTGTTTTCCTTGTCACAGATTTTGCCAAATATATAACAAAGGATTCTATTGTTTGTTTAATTTTTCACAATAGTTTCTCCCAGCACAGATCTGTAGCAGAACCTCTTTAGAATGCAGTCTGGCATGGCACATACTACTTCTTTAATAATTAAAAAATGTCAACCAGCAAATCAACCAAATTTGAAATGTTCTGACAAAATAATAAGCATTAAATAATTATGTTAGGACCACTTTGAACTTGATACTTTATATATTTAAAAATGTTTTTGAAAGTGATATTGCCGATGGTTTATACTTTCTCAACATCTATTTGTGTCAGTTTAAAATGGAGCATATCACTGAAAATGTAAAATATTTTTCAGATTGGAATAATTGGTGGTACAGGTTTTAACGACCCTTCTATTTTTGAAGATAGAACCCAGAAATCAGTCTCCACAGTTTTTGGAGAGGTACGTTCATGCAGCTCTGTTTTATAACACAATGTTTAGGATATCAGATTGTATTCCAAACTTTTATTTAATTCATGAATTATATAATGACTGACTGACCATTAATTTCTGACTGTACATAGTCTAATTAAATTAATCTTTCACTTGTGATATCTTTAGTTTTCGCTTTTCAGCTTTCCCTTTTCAGCTTTCAGCTTTCCCTTTTCAGCTTTCAGCTTTCCCTTTTTAGCTTTCACAATTCAGCTTTCATTTTTCAGCTTTCACAATTCAGCTTTCACTTTTCAGCTTTCACAATTCAGCTTTCACTTTTCAGCTTTTATAATTCAGCTTTCATAATTCAGCTTTCACTTTTCGGCTTTCACAATTCAGCTTTCACTTCTCAGCTTTCACTTTTCAGTTTTCAATTTTCAGCTTTCACTTTTTAGCATTCACTTTTTAGCTTTCACTTTTCAGCTTTCACAATTCAGCAGCTTTCACAATTCAGCTTTCCCTTTTCAGCTTTCCTTTTTCAGCTTTCACAATTCAGCTTTCACTTTTCAGCTTTCACAATTCAGCTTTCACTTTTCAGCTTTCACAATTCAGCTTTCACTTTTCAGCTTTTACAATTCAGCTTTTATAATTCAGCTTTCACAATTCAGCTTTTACAATTCAGCTTTCACTTTTCAGCTTTCACAATTCAGCTTTCACAATTCAGCTTTCCCTTTTCAGCTTTCCCTTTTCAGCTTTCACTTTTCACCTTTCACAATTCAGCTTTCACAATTCAGCTTTCACAATTCAGCTTTCACAATTCAGCTTTCACAATTCAGCTTTCCTTTTTCAGCTTTCACAATTCAGCTTTCCCTTTTCAGCTTTCACAATTCAGCTTCATTTCCACTTCATTTTGGGTCACTCTCTATATATATCATTTTTCCATTTAAGCCATCTGATGCTTTAGTTTCTGGGAAAATAGTTGGAGTTGATGTTGTTTTATTACCCAGGTAAACATTTTTAAATCTTATTTTTAAACCTTGGCTAAGACAGCTGATTTTATATTTGTTTGAATTTATTTGAAGATTTCATGTACATCTAGAAATATTATTGTACTTTCCGCCAGGTATTGTCATTATTGTTATTTGCTGAAAGATTTTATGAGAATAGAAACAAGAGAAAATAGTAGGGAGGGAGGAACAAACTGAGTTACTGGCAAGCTTCAGGTGCTTTGCTGATATTCTAAGAATAAGATTCAATAAACAATTACAAGGTTTGGTGGTAACAAGTTTAGTGATAACAGGTTTAATTGACTGAACCAAGGTTAGACTCTAGGGTAGTGTCAAGATGCTTTGGATCAATCAAGTGCCATCTGAGTTAATTGTATATGTAAAGTTAATTTGGTCATTTAAATATTTTAAGAGTTTGAATTTCAAACTTTAATTGTTTTGCAAAAACGTTTTGAATTTTTCTTTGTTTACTCGAATACTTGGTGTATAAAGTGCTCATTTATAATTATTTTGATTATTAGGCACTCAAAGAAACATTCATTGAGTCCATCATACATAAATTACAGAGCAAATATCTTAGCATTAAAAAACGAAGGATGTACGCATATTTTAGCAACCACTGCTGTTGGTTCTTTGAAAGAAGAAATCAAGCTGGGTGACATGGTTTTTGTTGATCAGTTATTTGATAGAACTTATAAAAGAGAAACTTCCTTTTATGATGGAAAGCCAGGAAGTCCGGAAGGAGTTTGTCATATTCCTATGCATGAGCCATTTTGTCCTGATACAAGAAAGGTAAGCAACCAGGCAATATTTTTCTGCAAAGCAAACCGTTGCGAATTGTTTGACTCTTGGCATAGTGCTGGATGACTCCCTACACTTGCAAAGTTGTTGTGGAGGAGCTTTAGTTTTGATAATTCTGTTTTTGCGTAACGTTGATGTAAGCATATGACTTATGACTATGATGTAAGATGTTTCAACTTAAAATTTGATACCTCATTTGCCAAAATCTACTTAATAATTTTCAGTAAATTAAACTTGCTACATTACGGCTTTGAGAAGGTCCGAAACGTTGGCTCTCCTTTGGTATAGCTCTGGGACTACTTGGCAGGTTTTAAATTGAAAATGAGTAGAAACGAATTGAAAGCATACATGGAAAGTGTATTCCGTGTTTTCAATCTTACCGTATGAAGTCAATCAAACAGATTTGAAATGTAGAACTATGCTGATTTAAAACAAAGGCTGAAATGTTTGATTGCCCATTTTGGATTTCGAATCAATCTGATCGACTTCACACTGTAGCAGTGAAAACACGGAATGGACATTACAAATATGTTCTCTATTTATTTCGAAAACTAAAGAAGAAACATACCATTTTTAGTTTCGTTATTTTGATGCCTTAGAGTTATTTCAGAAGGTCTGAGTGATTTATATAAATCCAAGTAATCTTTCTGTCATTTTTCTGTCATATATTTACTACCCAGTAACGACCAAATTTGCAGGATAGCCCTGCAAACTTCGGGACCTCTTTTGATCCACCCGATGGATACGATATTGGAACATTCTGCGGGAATAGCAGTTTGCAAATAAACTTCCTTGCTAGAATGGCTGTACAATAAAAACGCCCATCCAAGGAACTAACTTATTAAAGAACTTAGCCTACCTTTTTTGTTGTTAAATATCAAAATATAAGAAAATGAAATAAGAAAGAATTTTTCTAAATTTTTCTAAAATTTTCAGAAGAATTTTAGAAAAATGTTTTCTGCAACCCGAAAAATAAGATTTTTCCAAATTTTGATCCCAAGAAATTGGACGAGCATGCCTAACATTGTAAGGTAATGTTCATTTGGGTCAGACTGAAAAGGTTAGATATGCGCTGATCAACCTGAGTTGAAAAAGCAGTTCCTTCTATATGCAGTATTTTACTGTGTTAACAAGCAATGATTTAGAAGTAAGATATGTTTGTGAATTTTTTTACTATTACGGTCGCTTGGCAGAGTCCGGAAAACAATACGGTCGCACGACCACTGACCGGGGGAAGGTTAAAAAAAACAAAGGAAAATTATGTGCCGGTCCTTTTTTCCATTTTTTAACGAGAAAGGTTTCTAAAGATCAAACTTCATCCGCGGAGGAAGGTTGATCACTCTGAATCCAGATTTCTTGATTATTAAGATGACAAAATTCATTCATTTGACTTCACATAGGCATTATGGATTTAAATGTGATTAAAAATTTTAATTTGTTACCTTAGCTGTAATGAGATGATGCATTGTTAACCCTTTCACCCCCGAGAAGGGCCATATGGCTCATTGATAAACAACGTAAAACTTCATATTTCCAGGAGGTAAATGCTAACATAACTTTATACAAATTGCAAATATTTTAAAATGCACCTTGACCCAAACATTTTTATTGCATTTTCTGTTAGTGCTTGTTAAATTATTATGAAAACTTTTTACAGAGTTAAAATATTCCTTTCCGTTCCGATATTATGACTCGTTGAATGTCCGATTTTGAGTAAAATTTCAACATGAAAGAGCCTGGGTCGACGGCGGAAGTGAGGCACTGCTAGGAACACCAACTTAATCTAGCATTTTTTTTTCATACTGAAGCTTGTTGCGTGTGGAATAGAAAAATAACTCCAAATTCAGAATTAATGAGTTGCAGATCCTTGAGGTTAATCAAACCAACAACATGTTATTTTGAATTGAATTTTTATAATATCTTTAATAAGTTGATCAATGTTTAGACTTGCTATAAGTCTATTTCTTTTTTATGCACACTGAGAATATATTTTTAATCCAACGTTCCTTCACCTTGTTTTCTTGGGATAAAAAGGAAATGGACTAGGGGCATGCCTAATCAATATTATCTTTTCTTATCTAATCTTTTTCATTTATATCTTGATTTTGTTTTAATCAGTTAGTTTTTATTTCCTGCAGATTCTTCAAGAAGCGTCAAAAGAGCTTAACATCCCATTCCACGAGAAAGGAACGGCTATAACTATTGAGGGGCCTCGCTTTTCAACTAAACCTGAAAGCAAGTTTTACCAGAGTCTCGATGGAAGTGTAATCGGTATGACTTTGTGTCCTGAGGCATTTCTTGCAAAAGAGGCTGGAGTTAGTTATGCATGTATTGCTATGGTTACTGACTATGATACTTGGAAAGAAAATTCCGAGGTAGGTACAGTAGATGTGAAGATAGTGTTTGACAATAAACCTATGCTCTGGTCTGTTTACACCCAATTCAAATCATTTGACCAAACCCTTGGGAGCGTTTAGTATTTCGTGAATTGAAAGCACGAGTTTTCATAGCATCAAATTTACAAAAATAAAAATGTTTTTATCGAGAGAGTGACTTGAATTGGGTGTAAACAAACCAGAGCTAAATAGGTTTATTTATTGATTATAAATCATTTTTGTTTTGCATTTTTAATTACATTCGTGTGAATATTTTTTATTGCTTTTGAGCTCATACTTTATTTATTTGTAGCTGAATTTATTTGCAAGAATTTTGTAATAGATTTCGCTGGTAAAAGGTTTTCTCAGAATTGGTCTGTCAAAACTAGGTTTCCTAAAACAAGAGACACATTGCACAACATTTTTTCTTAAAAAAAATAAAAAGGGTTTGCGATACAACAAGATTCTATCCAAACAATGATCAACAGAGGATTCTACTTCCTGCGAACCTCTGGGGGTGGCTAGAGCTGCTTTACCTGGCCCTAAAAACATAGAAATTTTTTCAGCTACTGACATTTATTAACCTAAGAAATTCCCAAATTAGATTTCACAACATAATTTTATATATTTGGAAGGTTTGCGATACCGCAATGTTCTATCTAGAAATTGGTCTATAATCGTTATAGATATCTAATGAGATTTTATGCAGATTTTATCTATTCAGACTTTTTCCAGTTCTGAAATTAGCTTATTATCAAACTGAATCGTTTTTCAGGTGGAAATATCAATAGTTTTAGAAACAATGCAAGAAAATGCCGTCAAGGCAAAGAAGTTGATTCTTAAGGCAATTTCAAAAATGGCAGCCAAAGACTGGACGGACGTTGTACGACGAAATCAGGTAAGAAATTTGTTTGTTTACTCAAACGCAGCCGTGATCGGACAAATGTTTGTGATGAAATTGCTCACCAACATCTAATGGTTCTGTTTATGTAACGACTTTTAGAAATTTTTATACCATATTTTTTTACCATCCAGTGGTCGAAAATTCTCAAAACTAGATAAACTCAGCTTTTACGTAATATATTTTTGATTAACAAAGTCACTAATCTTTCACCAGAGGTTAATCACTTTGCACGTGACATTACCGCTTAGCCAATGAAAATTTTAAGCCTGTGCTCCCACTTAAAATAGTGATATTTTAGAGTTTTTGTTTGTTGGTATTTTCTTTTTATTGTAAAGAAGATTTTTCTCAGAGAGTTTTTTATTTCACGATTTTTTGTTTGAATGCAAGCAACTGTCTGAAATTTGTCTAAAAATTAAGAAACCTTAATTCTGAGATGAGATAGAACTAAGCAACTTACAAGAGACAAGTATGCTGTTTTTAATGAATTGCAATTGGAGCAAGCTCTTTGTTTTCGTAGTCAATGGGACTATCTAACCTTTTCACTCCGGGAAGGGCCATATGGCCCATTGAAAAACAACGTAAAACGTTATACATTCAGGAGGTAAATGAGGGTAGAATTTCATATTAATTTCAGATATTTCAGCGTACGTTTATCATATAAGTTAATTTTATTTGCATGTGCAACACCCTGGAAAATTAAACTTGCATAGGATTTTTCTGTTCAGCAGAAATAAATCCGGGCGTGAAAGGATTTACAATGAAAGAGGGCTGACGATGAGGGCTGAGTTTTTCGAGAGACTGAGCCTGGGTTGAAAACTCTCATACAATCGGCCCCTTCACAGTTCAGTTACTTTTTATGTTGCCACACAAAGCTTTTATAGCGATTAATGTAATTATCATTATCATTTTTAGGAACTGGTTACAAATTCAATAATGCCTCCCGACAACAAAAAGTAACACTAACGAAGGTCGTATTTTGTATTTGAAATTTACAATTTTAAAATTTGCTTTCTAAATGAGTCTGCTCACTCAATAAAATTAGTAACAAAGAAAAGTTCACGACGTTTTAATCTGAGGTCTTTTATACACAAGTCTACTCTACCCGCCATTTTGTTTTCCCAAAAGTACATCTTTGTGACGACAATTGTTACATATGTTGCGCAGAGTTCTTTTTTGAAATTAAAAGTGTAACCTTGTGGAATGTTGATATCGTAGCGATTTCTTGTTGCATGTGTCTTGTTGCATGTGCAAGATTGGAATATTCTGTGCATTTGCAATCTAGTAATTTAAAATCTAATGATTTTTAAATTTGATGATTTATTCTAATTAAATAAAATTAGAATAAATTAATTAAAAATTAGTAATTTGATCTGAAATCTGTAGTAATTTATTCTACCCTTCCGACCACCAAGAACAAATCTAGCCTTATACCGGACGTCCCAAAAAAGGTAACAGCTTTGATCAAGGATAGCGGTGCTAGCTCCACTCAAATGTATTTTAAACAATTTTTTAAATAGTTCTTGGTAGTCAACTTAAAAATTGATACCTATTTTGTTAATATTTGTGCATCAAGAGTCGAGATATTAATTCTGAAAGTTCGAATTTGCTGCCAACCCCAAGCCAGAGGTCAAGATTTTGGTCTAAATTGCGTCTTCGGATCTCCTAATGATAGCTTTTTACGGAATGAATTTAATGGTGCTTGGAATTACAGAAATCCAAAAATCGAAAATTAAACACTTTTTTATGGATGCAGCCACTATGAAGTGATTTCTCTTTTTTCAGCATTTTTACTGAAAATCTACCAAAACGAAACAGCAATTTTAGTTTCAAAAACATTACTCATGGACAACTGATATTTAAGATTCTTTTTGGAATCATTATTCAGAAGTGTTTTCAAAAACAAAATATATTGTCTGAAACACCGCTGTGGTTCATAAATGATTACAACACGGCACTATAAGAGCGTAGGCCAAAATCAAAACCCCTGGTTTTGGCTGGGATACCAGTTTGAACTTAAAATTCTACTATCTGAATTCTCAAACAACCAAAATCAACAAGTAAGCTATCGAGAATTACTTAGAAATAATTTTTAACGGATTTGAGTGTTTTCCTCAGCATTAGCCTTGATCAAACCTGTTACAATTTTTTCGGACACCCAGTACTGCAAACTTCAAACGATCTTTAGACAATCAATCTTCATTGTAAAGCTCCCTGGTCAAACCGACTAACTTTATATTACAGAAGTAGTGAGACAGAAAATAGACATAAAAAATTTGACAGTGTTGTTAAACTACATTTATATGCGTAAATGGGCGAGCAATTTTGTGAGACATCTTGTATTTTGGTGTTTTAATTTCCAATGGATTTGTTTAGGTTAATTTTTACTAAGTTCACATAATGTTTGCTGTAAATATTGAGATAAATCTTTCACACTACAAAACAAACACATTTCCGAGTATCGAGTGAAATGTTTTCAACCCATCTAGTGGTATAAAGCTTTGGCATATTTCAAGAAGTCAATTGCTCTATACACTTTGGTGACAACAATCTTGATATGTTCTTTCTAATCAAGATAGTTGTCAATTTAAACCTTAAGATAGCTAGTTATTTCAACTACTTCAGATCTTCTATCACGAATTCGTGGCTTCAATTTCTTATCATGCTCTTTGAGATCATAGTCAAAAAGTGATACACACATCTCTAGACATATGACAAATATTGTTTTAAGAACGAAATGTGCAACAGTTATTTGTTATGTATCTAGAGATGGTGTGTGTCATTATCTAGACGGATCTTATTGTACACTTATTTGGTACTTATTTGGTATTATTGCTCGGGGTCTGGTTGTTTTTGTTGTTGAATCCTCTGATGGAACTATGCAAACCAAACAGATTTGACTCAGAAATGTTTCAGAAAACATTTATATCATTCATATCATTTACACTGCATGTTGAGACAAACTAAAATTGCAATCAAATCAAATCTTACAAAGACCGTATCAACAACTTACAATAATGCCAATAAAATTAATGTTTCAGCAAATTTTATACAAGAAACGCGACGGTAAGCATTTTCACGAAACTGACATCATGATTTCAGCTTACCACGCCTTTTCCGTCTTTGAATGTTCGCAGAGCAGATATCGTTCTTATTTCCGATTTTATATCGGTAATTTTGTTGCGAGCCGCACTCATCCGTCTCTTCTTCAGAGATGCCGGTGATGGAGGTATTTCTTTTTTTGTGATATGCTCTGTCTTATGATGCAGATGCAGCAACATTTTTGTATCCATTTTGAATGCATGCTTTGGAACCTCTGGTGGTATTGGCACTTGGCTGATGCTGTACTGCTCAAATATTTTGATAAGTTGTTCTTGTGAACTTTTGTGTTTCCTGCTAGCACACGTCGAAACTATCTCGCTATATTCTGATTTTCCGGCCAGCGTTAATGTTTCCGACTTTAACGATGAACCTGTTTGCGGTCTTAAAATTGCATCGTAATCACCAATGTTCTCTTGGTTGTCAATGAATTCCGCCTCGCCATTATGCGTGCTCGTGCCGAGTCTTGTTATCGGTACGCCAGGAGATTTTCTTTTCATCGGATGCAGAATCATGTCCCATTGCGTTAACTTGTGCTCTTTGCGGTTTCGCGTTTTCTCCCGCATCGATATTGCATGTAAGTTTACCGTTGCGGGTCTTGATTTCGAGCTTCGTTTTTCATTCTCTTTAAAAGGTGCGTATTCAAATTGGTTGAAATCTGGTTCATCTGATTCGAGAAGTATTGGCGGCATCGATTTTGGCCGTTGAAGGTTCTGCTGGACGTCATTCGTCTTTCGCTTGGTCGCTTCAGACCGTGCCCGGAAGCGTGGCGCTGACTGTAAACTCTCGCGGCAAAGCCTTTTATTGTAATGAGTTTTTAACCACTGCCTGCCTCCCCAATAATACTCCAGATCGAGGATGTTTGCTGACGCTCCTTTTTCTCGAAGAATCCGTGCGCATTCGACGTTTCCGTTTTTCAAAGCCAATAGGTACGCAGTAAATCCTCGCTTGTTTCGCACGTCAAGGTTGATGCCATACGCTTCGAAGGGATCTAAGATTATCCTCATTACTTCAATGTCCCCTTCGATGGCTGCGTACATGAGACATGTATTTCCATCTTTGTCTGTGTGGTTCAGATCAGCGTCTGTGTTGTCAATCAATTTGTTCAGCAGAAATACATTCCGTGTCGCACAAGTATACATTAACATTGTGCGCTTAGATTTGTCCATTTCTTCCATATCCGCGCCATAATCGAGCAGGAGCTGACAGACAAATTTTCTCCGCTTCGTATTTGCCATGAAGCATGCCACCATGATTGGAGTTCTGCCATGTTTATCTTTTGAATTAACTTTCATACCGACCGCAAGAAACAGTTTCACTTCTCGAATTCGCTCATTGATTATTGCAACATGCAGGCCAGACATTTTTATTTCGTATATTTGAAATAAATATCAGATTGTCAGCCTTCGTAGAACTAAAATAAACAAGAACAAATTTCATTCAAGATCTACCTGTTCATGTCACGTTCAAAGATACTGTCACTGTCACTTACAAGAATTTACTTCCAAGCAAGCTTAAGTTGCTTGTTCAATATATTAACAAGGAAACAGCAAGTCATTTTAAACATCATAAGATTGTTACGTTTGGCAATAGTCAGCTAATAGATCTAAAATTCTTCGTAAATAAACTAATAATGTCAAGATAAAGATAAGCTAAACGTATTGGGCATAAATAACCCTTCAGTTGTAAAGCTTCAAGTATAACTTAAAATAAGTATAAATATAAGCATATAGATAATTATAATAAAAAATGTAAGTAATTATGATAAGTAGAATTAATTACTTACAATGATAAGTATAGGTGATCATATGTATAGTATATAAAGTATAACTTCATTATTTAAAACATGCTTGATATTCAAGAGATTTTTGTAAACTTTACCAAATCTACTGCTACCAGTGTCAACTACTGTTAAGCAGGGATTCGTAAATGTGTGCGAGCGCGAGAGCACCGTTCCCAAGCACAACGTCTCACGGCAAACTCTACTGGTATCAGTTGCAGGGACATTTACTCTAACACTTTGCAGGCAAACTTTTTCACTCATTTTGCTCGCAGGCATATAATACGTTCAATGAGGCCTGCCGTGGAACCCCTTTATCGAACTCTTATGGGTGCTAATTGTTTGTATACTTATTTTAAAATCTACAAAATTTTAAATAATGGAAATCTGTTCGAGATAATTAGTTTTTCAGATGTGCTAAATCGACCCTGAATCCTTCGTTAAATTCGATTTAAGCAAGTTTAATTTAGAGAAGTTTAACTGATGACATACTCCTGAACTATCATTTTCTTACTTACCTTTTGATCAAAATTAAGAAAATAATTTGCTTCTCAAATCTTTGTAATATATTGATCTTCACACACTGCCGTTTCTTTCCACTAATGAATCTCTCTATTGCGTCCAGGATTTTACGTTTTTTTAATCGTTTAATTCAATCAAGTAACCATTGTGACGTTTTATTTACAAAAATGCTTGATGAGTTTGGTTCTGAATGGATTTTTGCAAGACACTAGGATTTAGTTCAATTATAAAATATTTGTAAATTCGTAAATTTGTAAATAATTCAAAAATGGTCAACAAAAGTTTCATTAAGCATGTCACCGCCGGTTTGTTACTTAGATTGCTGGGTATCGGTAAAAAATATTCATGTTTGATAGGATTTCTTGACATTGACAACGAAATCGGGTATCATGGTGTCAGAAAAACAAACCGACGTAAACGTTTGCTTGTACCTTTTGGGTATTTTAGTGTGAACAAAAAAACTGATGTAAAATCATATTTGTATCCTTTGGGAATTTATAGTATCGGAAAAACAACCGACGTAAATGTTGTACTTTTTTGGAATTATACTGTGAGAGAAACAACAGATTTAAAATCCTTTGTGAATTGATGGTGTAAGAGAAAAACAACCGATGTAAATGTTTACTTGTACCTTATGGGAATTACAATTTCAGAAAAACAAATGATGTGGATGTCTTATTGTACCTTTTGGGTATCAATTTTTCGAGAATCTTACAAGGAGAAAACACTTTAGCGATAGTTTATATCTCTGGAGAAGAACAGTTGTTCCAACAAAATTAGAAGGTCTGCCTGCTCATTTTGGGGGTTAAATTCTTAGAAAATATTCAAACAATGATGAGTATTAAATTATTGAAGAACGAACTTAAAAAAATCGGAAAAATAAAAGAGTAAAGAAAAACGATATGATAATATAAAACATTTCTTGAAATATAAAGAATGTTTCCGTCAAAGAACGGTCATTAAGTGCTGGAGATACCGGGGCAGAGGGAAAACAGCTGGGGTATGAAATTTTTGAAAATTGTTTGGCTGTGGCATGAACGATATTTTTTAGAATTTGCTAGGGGTGCCAAATATTTTATGGAATGTTAAAATAAATAGTTCGATGATCTGTAGAGATATAAAAATCTGAAGCATTTCTGATTTATAATAGCAATATCATTATGCACTCCATTTATAAGTATAAGACAAGACAAAGGAAAACAATTTCAAGTTTCCTCGTCTACACGAGCAAATAGAACTTATCAACGAACAAAGAAAGACTTACCCGTGTTAGTGTAAATTCGGAAACAGAGTAGAGGGATAAATTTTCATGTGCCGTAAAAGGGACTGGGGAAGGCTATTTACCGGGGTTGGAAAATTTTTCGGTTAATTTTTGAAAAGCCTCTACCCGCCTCTCCCTACTACTTAATGACCGCCCACTTGCTACATTTGACACCAATATACCTTAAAGAATAATTTATAGGAGTCGTGTGTGTTGGTTTCAAATTAATAGAGTGGTGTCGCCCTGAATTGATCATCGCCCTGAATTGATCATCGCCCTGAATTGGTGACCTTGTTTGTAGTTTAATCTCTTGATTGACGCATTTGAAGCAAATAAACTCGTAAAGCGAGCAGCTAGATTGAAGTTACATTATACAACTCTCATAAATTCAAAAAAATTATTGTAAAGAAACGCGTGTTTTGTTCAGGGCGATGATCAATTCAGGGCGAATCTTCTTTAGTTGCAGATTTAATTTAATGTAATGGTAGGCCAGAGGGTGGCAATGGTGATCTATTATCAAGGTCGATAAAGTACCCCTATCTCAAGGTTTAGGCCGGAACGTTTGCCAACTGCTGCGCACCGAATCAAACATATCATATAAATTGTGCGCACCAGCTTGACATTGCTGTTCCGAAAAAGTCTAATTTCTAACCCATTCTAACATCAAAATTGTCAAAATAGCATATTGAAACAGTTTACAAATGTTGGTTGTTTTCGCACTGCGCACCAAAATTGTTTCCAGATTTGCACACCAGAATGTGGGTTGTTTTCGCACCGCGCACCAAAATTTTCAGATTTGCACACCAGAATTTCAAGTTAGAAAGTTTCCAACATGTATAATATAGATTCAGCGTCACATCACACAAGAAAAATGGAAACTATAAATGGAAAGTTGATCTGAAGTATATTATATTTTATGCTCTGACCTTTCTTGTTGTCACCATACGATGTGACTGATTCAGATTCTTGTTTGGTAGATGGATTTTTCTTTGCTAAATTGCGGTGGAAATCAATCCATTTGTCTTCAAATTGTCATCAGGAATCTATCAAAAGGAAAACCAATATTCGGAAACCATTGTAGACACAAACATCGAAGACCATAAGTTAGAATAACAGAGATTTAGAAGGATTTCTCTTGTTGATATACGTCTAAAGTTGCTGGCAAATTTTATATTTCTGTATTTCTTGAGGTTGGGTCGTTGGCCTCTTCATATCTGCTGTTTTGTCATGTACATGTCCTCCGGGGGTTCGGCTCAACTATTCGGAATTAACCTTTTTACGGCCATAGGGCGGGGTATTTTTTGTGACGAGGTGACAACTGACAAGCGAGACTCCAGTGAAAATCCAAAGCTTGCCTCAGACACGGCAATATTTTTTACCAAACAACAAAAAGGCAAGCAGAGAGCACCAGTGTTTTTTTTTTAATTTGTGTTACAGTAAGGCCTGGCATTTAAGGAACTGATTTTTCAGATTGAGCCTTATTCGTTTTTTGTTGCTCTTCTGAGAACCCCATTGTTTTTATATTGTTCTTATAACTGCTTTCTTAAATGCGGGGCCTTATGTACTGCACTTCATGTTTTAATTAGTTACTCTACTTTGTAAGATAGATGCAGGGGCGTATCCAGATGAGTGCAAATGGTACTCGAGCAGCCTTCAAATTTCCAGACGTTTTGTGAAAAATAGGCAAAAGACAACTATTGTCTCAATACCCTCACCAGCACTCCTCATTCAAAGCTCTCCTGAGATGCTGATAAAAATATTTTCATCTGATATAACTTTTAAAAAGTTGTTACATGGATTTTATTTTTATCATTAAAACAAATCTAAGACTTTAATGAAGACTTGCTATTCGCTTTTTGCATACAGAAGTAAAATTGGTCTTTCGAGAGAAGTGTTTTTCAAATGCCAATTTTTGAGCCTTTTTCAATTAAACAACTTCTAAGGTATCAAGCCTGACCCACCGAACATAACATGAACCTAACCTAACAACCGTTCTTGTGATCTGAAATTTTATTTATGTGGTACCCCCTCCGTCTTCTTTTTTTGCAATGCTTTCCAACTTAATCCATATGACATGAGCAAAAATCGCCTTTACCTTTGACATTCAACTTTCTTTGGAATACATTGGAAGTTGTTTCTTCACAGATTTGATTGCTTCTAAGCCTTTTTGCCATTGGGGATTTGGACAGAGTTAACTGCAAATGGGATTAGCTACAAGTGTTAAGCCTGGTTGCCATTAGAAAGTGTTAAGAATCGTTCCTATAGCTGCCTTCGCTGCGATCCCTATAAAATCTTTTCAGTGACAGGAGCGACGGGAGCAATTGAGTAGTTTCTATTCGGTTGCTCGTCTCAATTTTGTGGCGACGGAATCATTTTTGGCGCCAAACTTTGTAAATTTAAAATCAAGATGGCTGCAATAAACCAATAAACAAAAGATTTTTCCTTCAAGCTTGCAATTTTTAATATTGGCGGTCTTGCGAAGATTTTTTGAATTTATTTTGATAACTCTTGCATTGAATGTTTTATAAAGTCACTCATATTTCATAACTTCTTCCATAAAACGAGAAATATCTACAATATCTCCTTCTTCAATTTTTGTGGCAGCCATTCATACAAGCTTTCACAAATGTGTAGACCGTCGCTGGGATCGCTGGCTTTTGAAATTCATTTTTCCATTAAAGAATTTTGAATCGCTACTATCGCTCCCTTCGCTTAGATACAATTGTTTCTATCTCGGTGACATGGTGTCGTTACAATCATTGATAAAAATAAATGTTAGTTTCCATTAGGCTATCTGTAAAAAGAGGAATGGAATGGGGGAATGTAACGGGTGAATGGAACGGTGAATTAAACGAGGAATGGAACTACATATTCCCATCATTATTTTTCAAAAACCATACATTAGACGCCGCTACTGATCATCAGCCTTGCTTCTGATTTTGTCTCCTCACGGAAATTAGTTCACTGGCCTAGGTTCCAGTTAACAGATGAGCCTTAACAGAATTTGTGTGAAGAATTCCAGAACGGTTCAAGTTTGCTCCAAATATATTAGAATAGAAAAGGAACGGAAAGGAAAATCAAATATACTATATTTATATCATTATTTTCTTATAATGATATCATCTTTCTGGCTGATTCTTTACAATGTCTTGATACAAAGTGGGAACAAAATAAATGCTTATCTGGATAAAATCTCTCTATCAATCCTACATAAGCACAAGAGCAATTTTTCTCAAATTGAAATTCTTTTGGGAAGGTCGATGCTCCTTGCAATACAAGATTTGCTTAAATCAAAATTAAAAACGCACTGGGCTTGTTTTGCTGCCTCCATACTGTCAAAAAACATAAAGATATCTAAGTATCTGCATAATAAATGATAATTTATCAAAAATCTTATCATAGAGCGCCCGATTAACGTGTTCCTTAAAAATGTGTAGTTGAAAGAAAGATTCAATACAACTATTTCATCCAAAAAAAATTTGCAATATGAAAAAGAATCTGAAATCTCTTTGAACAAAACAAAACTGTAACACAATGCAACAAAACTATGCTTTTACATATGCAGCAATGCAAACAAATTAAACCGTCACATGCACAGTAGACTTGCCTTTGCTCAGACTACCGGCGGGGGACCAATAATATTGTTCAAATTACAGATATTTTTCGTGTAGTTGTCTCTATTCTAAAAATATTAGAGCCCTTTTAGTTATCTAACGGTGCGTTCTGTGTATCGCGTTGTTCTTGGAAAAATGTAAAATATCAAGTCAAGGGGCGTAGGAACGTTTTCAAAAATGGAGGGGCTCGCAGATAAAGAGGCACCTTTTCGATTTTTTGGTGCACATATTAAGGAAAGTACTGCAAAATGAATAAGCGTTAATAGTAAGTATATAACTAGGCACATTTGGTTCCATTCCCCCATTCCATTCCCCGTTCCATTCCCCTATTCCATTCCCTGTTCCATTCCCCTTTTTACAGATAGTCAAAATATTACCAAAAGCCAGAGACAGTGTTATTGATCATGAGACGCCGGACGAAATGTTGTTTTAGACCAGGCTAGAAATGAGCTACGGGTCACTTCTAAGTGGAGAAATTTAAATGGGTATTTTGAGGTACATATGACCCTAGTCATCTTGGAAAGTGATGGTGATCAGCCATCTGCTGGGGTTTAAGGGGCAAAACTTGGGGTTAAAGTATGGCCACTCAGAGTAAAGGTATCTGCGGAGGAGTAACAAGGTTTCTCTATCAATAAGGCACAGTTCTGTTTCAATTTGAAGAGTTTAAGGAATAAACCATTACATATAGGAGGTAAATACTAAAAGGCAATTAATTTCCCCTTACAAATATGGTCACGTGACATTACCCTGTTCCTTATATGATAACTGCCAATAAATGGTCAAATTTTTTACTTTGATGAATGTTATTGTAGTCAGCACCGTTATTTCGAAGGGAAGAG
>JAYJMH010066858.1:0-11562 GCA_036873815.1 Phacellophora camtschatica | reverse complement strand
TGACAGATGTTGAAAAAAATCAGAACTGTTTTGCATCTGGTATGCATTGATTAAACCCAAAAGTATCAAAAAGATATATTTTATAAATCAGGTACCCAAAAGTATCGGATCACATAGCAAATTCTTACTCAAAATTATCGGATGGACCTCCCGTATATAAAAAATTCAAGTGACCCTCCTGGGGTCCCTGCTAAATACTCAAATCGATTGCGTTTTTCTTTTGGTCACAGACCACTGGCCAGTACTTTCAAAATGTTCTTGATATTTGATTGACTGATTGATCGTTTGATTCATTGATTAAAGTGGATTGTGAATCAAGTTGATTTGAGAGTGTTTGTCTGTGTTTGTTTGTTTGTTTGTTTGCCCACAGCTGACCTGCGTAGCGATTTCAATTACCATCACCAGAACGAATTCCCCTGTCTTTAATTCCTAACATATTTTGCAAATCCGCGATTTGATTATCAATCGTTTGTTTTGCCGTTTGCAATTGTGTTTTCAGCTGAGTGATTTCTTTTTGTTGTGCTTCGTTTCTTTTCTGCAGTTCATTCACCAAGTTATTCATCAAACCACTTTGGTGGGATTGCTCCTGCAAATAACAATCCTGAAAATCCAATTGCATTTGCAAATCTCGAACATCATTCTTCAGCCTGTCTGCTAACCATTTTTCTGATTGATACTCTTTTTTCACATTTTCTATTTCAGTTTTGTATCCATCCTGCTCTTTTGTTATTGTTTTATTCTCTCCACGCAATCGATGTATTTCTGATATTTGTCGTTTTATTATGATATCACGACTTTCCAGTTGCTTTTTTAATGATCGATTATTCTCTAACAATTCTTCAATCTGCGTTTCGATTTCTTCGTTTTTAATAACATGCTCATGATTCTTAGGCCCATTTTGTATCTTCATATTTTCGTTGTTATTCTGAACATTCAATGCAATCTCTTCCTTTTCTGTCGAAACATTTCGTTGCTCTGTCTGGTTCTTTTCATCACTGCTTTCTCCTTCAATTTTGCTGGCTTTTACGCAATCCCTTGTCATCACGACATTCATGTTCTGATGTGTCTTTATTTTTCAGTTTCAATATTATCATCCTGAAGGAAAACAAAGGATCCCGATTTAATTCGAGAGAGTTGCCAGTGTGGGATATAGTAAAGCAAATCTACAAATTTATCAGACCAACACAGCACTGTGAAATCAGCACGAAAAACTGTTTTCGTACAGAAAGGTGACTTGATTTTTTCCTCAAATTTTGACTTTTGATTCTGTTTTTTTAATTTGATCTTCTGGCTTTGTTAAAATTAATTAGGTTGAAAGTTGGTCTTTGGTGATAACTCGAGCGTTAATAAACTCTGTTCATATCCCATAAAAATGTAATGAATTAATTTTAACGACAGTTGATAAATAAGAATTAATCATTAAAGTCAATTAGGATATGATTATGACCGATTTAGGATTGCATAATGAGCTATTTTCAATTTCAATACTTAAGCCATCTGTGATACTTGCTTCGCTTTAATTTAATGATTCTTGATTGTTTTACCTACTACAACATCTGATAATACCAAATTTATAAATCATGCCTGTTTAGGGAGTCAAAGCATTTCATATTTCTAAAAACGAATGAACAAATACAGAAGATCTGGTATCAAATATTTCAAAAGAATTCCAGATTATTTCAAAGAACTACTAGGAAATATTCTTACAATATTTCATTATTTCTTAGAAAAAATACGAAATTATTAAATATTTCATATTTCTAACAGGCCTCTATAGTTATTGATGCTTGTTTATAGTTGTTTATCCTTCTTCAGTAATGTAGTGCCACTAAAATAACAAGGGGGGGCTCCAATATATTTAAAAAACCCAAAACAAATACCAAAAAGTAAAATTCAGTCGTTTTTAGGCATTAACTAGGGGGCTGATTCCCCTTAGCCCCCTAGCTCTACAGCATTGTCCTTCTTTATATTATTGTTGAACACACCAAACTCGTATCCTTTTAGATATTGGTTATTGGCTGGGGATGAGTATGCTCTACTCTAGTACCGCGTCGTATCGGTTCCTCAAACCCTCAGTCAAGCTTAACTTCAATGACCTAAGGGGAACTGTGTAAATCGCCCAGCCACTTGCTTCCTTTTAGTTATTCACTTTCTATTAAATATATTTATATCTATATTTATTTGTCTATTGAACAATTTTTGAAAGAAACCAGAAGAAACCAGTTTATGAATAAATATCTTTTGTTGTAAAATTTTGGGAAAAATCTTACTGGCTCTCAGTTAATTTATTTTTAGAAAAATCATTTGTACAACAGCTAACAATAGTTAGTTGTACAATAAAAACATTCGAAGGATGGCAAGACCTTTGCTCGATATATTTGGGATCTATTTTATGTTTAGTGCGTCTATTATGCGTAACAAAAATTTCATTTCTAGACTGTTTTTTCATTTGAATTTATATTTGTTGGTCTCACAGCCAATTTGAGACTCGAATCGTTTTTGGATTCAATACTTGTATGGACGTACTCAAAACTTGTTTGGACGGACGTTGACACAAACACTTACCAACTGTAGCCATATTGTAATTTTTCTTCACTGACAATTCTTCGATCGAACGTTTCCAAGTTCTCATCTAACTTTACTTGTATTATCATCAATCTTGCAGAATACTTGTTACGGGTGATCTAATTCACCAATTGACAATTTTCATTCGTATTATAATAAGGACATTCATTTTTTATGCTGCAAATGAAAACTTTTACCATCATCATGCAGAAAATGTGGTTAAAATATAATTGTTTTTTGAAGCCTTGAAAGTAGGCCTTCCGCTGGACAACCCGCAAGTAGGCAACCCGAAAGCTTCTTTTTCATCAGCTGCTACCCGCGTCAGGTAGGGGAGAATGCCACTCCTTTCCCACATCTTACCCCCAGCTGATCTGGTATCTTCTACATGTACTATTGATTAAAAATGGAATCCATTTGGTGGATGAACACTGTCTGACACAGAAAATGTTTATTTATTATTGATTCATGAATTTTCTTCATAATGAAAAGGATGAATGAAAAACAGAAACTCTTAAATTTTTTTTTTTTAGTTTTGTAGATAAACAGGGGATTTAAATGTCTACCTTGTAAAGTAATAAAACGGACAAAATTTTCATGGCTAAGGCTGGGCTAATCTTCTCTGCGCCTTACATTGCCAAATAAGGCATTCAATTGCCAAATGAGGTATTCTCATAATTTTCACTGAATTTCTTAACGTTCCACCGAATGACAGTTTGGGGTGAAAATAGCGAGCAAAAATAACTAAATATAAGAAGCAAAGAAACAACATGAAGAAATCAAGTATTTAAAACTACATATGTAATTAATTGTTATAATTTGAATATAAAACTGTACAATTGATTGAGAAAATTAAGGAGCTAAAATTAGTATTATTACATTTGATTAATGTATAATGCATTAGGATTTTCACGAAATTTTTAAATAAACAAATCTCGTCAAGGCAACGAAAATAATCCATTTTCAATATTATTGATGTGTAGAAACGTTGCGCACTGCGTAACCCTATGACAGATATTATGACATAGTACAATGCGTAATCCTCTAAGGGGCTTTTTTTCCTAGTTTTTTTGGGTGGGGGCTAATTCGCAGTCGGACTCTTTCGTATGGGATCGCTAAATAAATATAAATACTGTGGGATGGCTACACATTGAAAAGAACAACATACATGTTTATAAACAAAATTTAAATGTGAATTAACGGGCTTTATGAAATACAAAATTTGTGAGTGGGGGCTTATTTTTAGGAGGGGGGAGGGCTAATTCGAGGATTTGTTGTTGAGTTTGTAAAAATGCAGATATTACTCCAGTCCTTCCTTTTCATCTTTTACTTTGAACCTTTCCTTCTACACGTGCCTTTGCTAGCCTTTCTGGATTGCGTTTGGTATGACCAAATAGTTTCAGCTTCCTTTCATTCAGACAAAATATCATAGGGCGTAGGTTTGTGAGTTCTCTGAGATGATGATTATTATGTTTCATAAATTATTTTTACTTTAGACATTCAATTCTGAGATATTAGAAATTTAGGAATGCTGGTAAAAGTTTGGAGAAATACGATTTTTTGTTGGCATCATCTGAATATTTGCAAGAAATTTAAGGTTTAAACCGTGTCCGTTGTCATGTTTCAGGCATAACTCTACCGTTATATTTTAACAGGATTTGCAAAATAGATTACTGTTGTTTTCATATTGAATAACTTTGTATCTGTAAAATAACATCTCTGGGAAACGATGTTAGTTTCGTCAATTAATGCAATCTATAATCTGCAATCTATCAAGTTAAATCTTGATCGAATAATCTAATAAAATAATCGAATAATTTTCTCAATCGAATGATATTGTCGAATAATCGAACAACCTTTAATCTGACAAACTTCTCAATCAAATGATCGAAGGACATCTTCGAATAATCTAATACTCCTCTCAGTCAAAGAGCCTTTGAAATCGAATAACATAATCGAATAATCAAACAGTCTAATCCATTAATTAATTCAGCCAATCGAATTATCAAATAACCTAATCGAATAGTCTTTCTAATTCAATAAATTTGTTAATCGAATTGAAGAACATTTTCGAGTAATAGAATGATCTTCTCAATCGAATTACATATTCAAATAATCGAACAGTCTTTTTAATCTAACAAACTCGTGAATCGAATAATCGAAGAACATCTTTGAATAATCGAATAACATATTCAAATAAATGAACAATCGAGTAACATAATCGAGTAATCTTTTCAATCGAATATTTGAATAACATCATGTTTGAAGGAAGGAATCATTGTGTTGCTCCATTTGATGGTATTTCTTCTTTTTGTTCAGTTTTTATTGATATTCTCATCGATCGTTTGTCTGCAAAAATAAATGTTGCAAATTTAAGATTGACTTTTACTGTAATTTTTGGTGTTTTTAGACAATGTTTATAATTAATTTTTATTCCTTTTTATTGATGAAAACCCTGCTCCTTCACACTACTCAGTTTTCAGATGAATACGCTATCGATACGATGAGGGTTCACGCTGCTCCAGCAAAAAGTGTTCTTAGCCTAATAAAATGTCTCCGTGTTTGGTGTTCACTCTGAAAACGGATGTAAGCGTATTCAAATGTCGTCTTTTTGTGTCCATACTGTGTTCACAGATCATGGTGTTCACTGAACTTTCCACAAGTCCCCCCCCCCCCGTTTTTTTGTATCTTTTTCGTTCGTTTCGTTTCGTATCTTATCTTCTTTCTTTAAGATGGAGAGAAAAGCAACGGGAAATTGCAAATGAGGAGGGAGATAAATTCAACGATATTTTTGTTGCTAATATTTTGCCCTGGCACACAGGGCTTCTTCAGAGCTAAATAAAAGGAATTACAAAATAGCGAAATATACAAAAATTTGAATTATAGGTGAAGAGATACGATTTTCTTTCTCCCTTATCTTTTTTTCTAAAGCGGATATGTTTTGCTCCGTTTTTGTATGAATACGGAGCAGTGTGAACGAGGCCTAAACTTTTTATTGTTTTTATTGTTTCATTGCCATGTTTACATGTTTACTTTAGATTAAATATTTAGATTAAATTTAGACTTAAATATTTTATTTATTTTATTTTATTTACATGTTTACTTTCGAAATGAGATAGTAAACATTAAGACATAAACGTTAAATAATACATTTAGACCAATTACACATTTCGTCAATTTTATTATAATCTAAATTTTACCACACAATTTCTTCGATTATTTCTTCATCATTTCGTGGTCTTGGAATCCAAAATCGTTTTGCCAAACGTCTTTTCTGTCGAGCGTCTTTTACTACAAAATAGAATCTCGAGATAAGAAACATGAAATAAATGTTCTTCTTCAACGTAAAAATTTATATTTGAACTGCATTCTGGGAGTACGTTGATGAGAGTGAAATTTTAAAAGTTCGGCAAGTGTAAATTTGAGTATTTTTTGTCTCGAGCTTTGCTCTTGATTACGTTTTAATTTCTAGTGCAATGTTTAATGTAAAGAAAAATTAAATTGGATTTATTCAATAATGAGTATATTCAACATAACTATTTAAAGTCATGTCATAAAATTTGATAAGATATTCTTCTTGACCACGTGAGAGAATGAGCTTTTTCTCTTGTTTTCTTGAGTATCATTATCTTCAACCAGCAATTAAATTTCAACATATCGTTGTGTTTGTTATATAGTACGTTTCTGTCGACCTTCTTTTGTTGCAAAATGGAAGAGTTGAAAATGGTACATTGTACCATTGTTGGTACGTTGTACCATTGTAGCATTCAACCCTGGTACATCGAAATTATTGAGAAATAGTTAAATATCAGGGGTAAGACATTGATATCAGGGGTAAGACATTGATATCAGGGGTAAGTCATTCATATCAGGGGTAAGACATTGATATCAGGGGTAAGACATTAATATCAGGGGTAAGCCATTAATATCAGGGGTAAGACATTAATATCAGGGGTAAAACATTAATATCAGGGGTAAGACATTAATATCAGGGGTAAGACATTAATATCAGTGGTAAGACATTGATATCAGGGGTAAGACATTTATATCAGGGGTAAGACATTTATATCAGGGGTAAGACATTTATATCAGGGGTAAGACATTAATTTGGTTCATATGTCTGAAACAACAATAAAAAAACATCAACAATTAGTTCAGTTATAATTTTGCGTACATCCTTCAAGACCTGGGGGGTAAGACCCTACCAGGGTTGAATGGTAAAATTTTTACTTACATCCTTCATAAATTCCTTGTACTTGATCAGGTTTCAAGGGTCGATCCCACATCGTAACAGAATGTATTTTTAATGGGTACATGTATTCTTTACTTTCTGCGTTATTTGGTTTTCCAACAGTTATCAACGGATACCGATCATTCGGTCGTTTTGCACTATTGCCGTTTACCGAACTAACTTTACTTCCATCGAGGTAATATGTCAGGAAGCCACTTTTATCCCAAACGAATGCAACATTGCACCATTTGTTAGTTGGCACCTTGTCTTCTGGTATCACCAATTTCCATTGTTTGTTAGCTGTGCTCAACACAAACACGTAATCCCCATGGAAAAAAAGGAAGCCAAAACCACGTGATTCTTTTGACTGACCTCCTCCGCTTATTATGTATGCGTCTTGATCATCATTAACTTTACTTCTATCTAGGTTTATCCAAAATGACAAAGTCAGACCACCAAGAATGCATTTACTTGGATCACTGAAGCATGTTCCTGTAAGGTAAGGGACGAGACATTTACAATAGAAACCCGCAAAAAAACTTTTTTTTTTGCCATAAAAAAATTTTATTATGAAAGAAGTTATAAATTTTTTTTTATTCTGCGGAGGAAGAAGTTTTTACCTCTGTGGGGGAGGATGATTTTAATTTACGTCTGAGGAGGAGCATCTACTTGGGAAAATCAATAAAAATGTGCTCATTGCTTGTGATCAGACCAGAAATCCCCCCCCCCTAATAAACATAGCTGGGGATAGATGGTAGGAAGGGGGAGATTTACTAAATAACTGCAAGGGTTGGACACTGGTAACATCTCGCATCAAATTTTATTCTTTTATGGCTAATTTTGTTAAAAAGTTATTCAAAATGTAGCTGCAGGGTTCTAATGTTTGAAGGTTTTTTGCGAGACTCTACTGTTTTCAATTCAACAACATCGAATAAATTGGCAATTGCATGATCACTGACCCATGATTCTTGGGGATGGAATTTTGTGTATATTTTTGTATGATTGAATGCTGCATTTCTGCAACGCTCTTTTTGGCAGCTAAGTAGAGAACAATACGAATACATGCCAGATTTTGATATATTCCAGTGCAATGTTCCTTTGGTTTTCTTATTTCCCTATTTGATCTGCTATTTCCCAGGCTGAAAGGGTTAATGTATTTTTAAATTGCATAAAATTCTCACCATTAAAATCTCCTAAAATTATGTAGCTGCCAGGCGATTCCGTTGAAGCATAAACCAATTTAGATTCAGGATCGGATACAATTTTACTATTGTTCATCAATATTGCGTTGTGACCAGTTTGTATGTCCATGCTAAGAATTGATTTATGATTATCCAAAGGCCAGAAGTGAGACGATTCCAAAAATGGATCTTTTACTGAAAGAAGAAGATTTCTTGCATGTAAATTTCATAAAATTTTTATGTCACAATTTATATTTTAGGACAAAAATTTTAAAGTGAAATAAATTCAGAGAACATTGACCGAGAAATATAAAATATTGTCTTATGGGAGCTTTTTGGATTAGGTCGAAATGAAAGCTCGAGGCATTGAATTTTCGAGCTCAGCGAGAAAAAACAATAGTTTATTTGAATTCACCAGGAAGAGATTTATTAGAAGCAAATTTTATAATTTACATCATATGGTAAATTATTTGTTCACTGATAAAATCTATATCACAAAAAATATATAAAGAAATGATACATAAATATATATCATATTAAAAACATATCCCTAGCTGTGTTTCCAAATAATGGCAAGGAGTCGCAAAAAGCCGCAAGGGTTCACAAAAGGATGCTTTGCGATTATATGAAACTAGGCTGTAGTCTGCGACTGCGATCGCAGCCGTTTCTTAGATGTGTTTCCATATCACCACAAAGCATTGCAAATAAATTCCTTTTTTTTTCTTGCGAACCCTTGCGATTATATGGAAAACATGCTGGTAATCGAATAAAGTAACTTACATAATATTCCTTTATTTTTATCTTGAGATTTGGGCTTCTGGACTCCATCTAATCGAACTGGTGCACGCTTTGCATTTGCTATTTGCAGAAATAAAAGAGAGAATATAAATATCAACATATTTCCAGCGAAAAGGTTTGTCCAATAGTAATTTTCTCCTACCAGTATCTCAATTGCACCAAGTATGTTGAAATCAGTGAACAGTCTGCAGTTTCTTTTATTCCGGCTTTTTACATTAAAATCAAACAATTGAAATTAGCATTGTTCTTAGAGTCACGTGATATATCCATTGTCTTTTCTATTGTTTTGAACGATTCAGTAAATTAGACATGACCTGCTTTTCCACCTGTTCTTTAAAAGAATGCTATGTTCAATTGGTTTTTGACCTCAAACATATATTTCAGCATTCTTTGTTTTGCTTTCAAAATCTCCTTTTGTTGTGTATTATTTTGCTTGGGAACATTTAGTTGGTTTTGTTTTTCTTTTCTCGCAAATGTTTTTTATCGTTTTGCTTGCATTTTTGCTTCGTTTTGCTTTCAAAAATCTCTTTTGTTATGTTTTGTTTCGCTGTGGAACATTTAGTTTGTTTTGCTTTGCTCGCAAAAATCTCTTTTGCTTTGTTGCATTTTTACTTCGTTTTGTTTTCAAAAATCTCTTTTGCTATGTTTTGTTTTGATTGGGAAGATTTAGTTTGTTTTGCTTTGCTCGCAAAAATCTTTTTTGTTTTGTTGCATTTTTGCTTCGTTTTGCTTTAAAAAATATCTTGTTATGCTTTGTTTTGCTTGGGAACTAACATTTAGTTGGTTTTGTTTTGCTTAGCTCACAAAACTCTTTCTCCTTTTGCTTGCATTTTGCTTCGTTTTGAATTTCAAAAATCTCTTTTGTTATGTTATACTAGCAGAAATTTAGTTGATTTTGTTTTGCTTTGCTTTGAAAAATCTGTTTTGTTTAGCTTTGCAAAAATCTTTCTTGTCTTTCGTTCGTATTGAAACTGATGCAGAAGCCAGTTCAAGAAACAACTAACTTTGAGTAAATTTTTCTGTTGAGATTTTTAACAGAAAAGTAATGAATGAATGAATGAATGAATGAATGAATGAATGAATGAATGAATGAATGAATGAAGGAATGAACGTACGAACGAACAAACAAACTTTTATTTATAGAAAAACAAACTTTAGAATTTGCTAGAATCGCTTATTTTAATCGTTTGTTCTTTTTTTAAGAGATTAGAAACTTAATTTCACTTACTGAGCACATTTTCTGCAGACCGCAACTTGTGTAGTTATAATTCATAAAATTATAATTGACAATTGAACGAACGTTACTTGATAGTAAACATAAATAAACATTATTATGCATGATATGATGAAAATAATAGATAATAGATACACATATGATGAGGAAGACACGATAGATATAATAACATTTTGTACATATTATTACACCTTCTTATATCTCGTATATATGTAGAAATAAGACATCAAAGATAACATTTGATGAAGATGATAACATATATAGACACACCGTATTATACCAGTAAGTCTTATTAATGTAAAACACCACAGCTGGGAAGAATTTGGCCATTAGATAAAAATGAATAATTCAATAATTAAAAGCCAAACGTACTTTTTCCTATTTTACTTCTTGTCTGTATCATCTGTCGATCGTCTTCTTGATTCTCCACTGCCTTACGTGATTCTATTAAATCTCTAACTGGTTCCGTTGGGTAAGCTATCGTTTTCCTTTCTTGAGTTTTAGTTTGTTTTAAAATTTTATGTCTCATGCCGCCATTTTGATCTTCTCCAAAAGGCTCTGCCATATTTGGGTCCATGTCTTGCATTTGTCTGTCCATGTTGTTCGAATTCATTTCATTTTCGAATTCTTGGCCTAAAGGGTTAATCGTGATATCAAGATTATATGCCAATATAATTACCAGTTTTCAATTTGTTTTATTTTGTTGTGGCTTTGAAACTTTTAAAGTTGTTCGTCTTTTTTTTAAACCTGAATTTTAAAATACTTTTGCAGAATAATTTGTTTATTATTTGTAAACACAAGAAATGAAAGATAAAGGAATTGATAATAAATTACAAGAATATAACTGATGATTAGGTTTCAACTGATCATCCATTAACGAAGGGCCAAGCCTGATACGTTTAGTTTTATTCAATTTTTTCAGAATAATAGTTTGTGTTTTATTTTCAAACTAAAGCCTGGTTCCCATAAAATCGTAAGAATCGTAAGAGCATCGGCGACCTGTCAGCGACATTCTGCGTAATGCTCCCGATTTAATGGAAACACTTCCTTGCGATCACTACGACTGTCCCTGACTGTTGAACTGAGTTCACATGCATGTTACCACCCAATCAGAAGCTAGCAATTCCGCGCCTCTTTGCGTATTGTTTTTTTTGTTGTTGCTGTTTTTGTAATTCATCATGATGGCGGGTACAAGTACTCAAGAAGAACATGAAATTGATAATGAAACTCTGATGAATTGCATACATAACTATAGAATTATCTACGACAAAACTTGCAAGGACTATAAGGTGCCTTTGAAGAAGAAAAATGCACGGAGTGAAGTATGCACAGAATTGGGAATCGATTTGGAAGAGGCCCAAAAGAGGTACAACAGAATTAGAACGACATTAAAACAAATTGCGCGTTCCAAAGGAGTCGCTTGTTTACAGCAGCCATCTTTCAATCTTTAGAATTTAATTTTGAGCGCGCATTCTAGGAACGAAATGGATGATGGGATAGCTTGGTTGCCGACTGTCCCGACTGTTTCCCGATCAATGGAAACACTTTAATCGGGA
>JAYJMH010066847.1:0-11564 GCA_036873815.1 Phacellophora camtschatica | reverse complement strand
TTTTAATTGTTAAAATACTTGAATATACTCCAGAGTCAGTGTTGTGATTTCAATAGAAATGGGTTATTTTGTTGTAACTTAAATAAAAATAAAAAACGTCCTAGATGCTTGCCATAAAATAGATGCTTTACTGCACTGTACAAAACGACACCCTTCTCCCAAATCAAACAAACCCTAAACAGAGTTTTCCGTAGCCTGCGTGCAGGTTATGCGCAGGCTACGTTTTCAGTCGTTTACTACTGACAACATTATGACGTCACGTTCAGTCTTGATATGACATCATATTGAACACTATGACGCCATATTCAGTGGGGTGTTGGTGTTTTTCTAAAATATGGGCTGCACGTCCCCGTCATTTTAAACCCAAGATACCACCCGGGCTTGAATTGTCAAAATATAATAATCAACTATGCAAAGAACAACAAAAACAACTGTAACCAGACGAAAAAGCCTGCAAAGAGTGACAGCAAGTAGAACGCAACGACCTGCAGTGTGAATTAATGATGAGAAACAACACACAACAGAGCGCATATATAGCGTAATTAAAAATTGATGTGAAAATCAAATCAGCAAAAAGTAGATTACTTAAGAGAAAACTAATCAATTTCATAATACTGTCACAGTTAATGAACGTAATTTGCATTTTGCGTTAATGCTGCCTTCTAAAGACAGTGTGTGTGAAACGATATCAACTGTACCTCAAGTACCAATACGATACAATAAATAGCATTTTAATTGATTAAATAAGAGTAATTTAGATAATTCCATTAGTGCAACATTTTTCCAATAAAAATTCTGCCCTATTTCCAAATAATTCAAACATAATTTAATTTCTTCCAGCAAAAAGTTCAACAAATATTGAAATTAGCCAATCAAATCACAGAATCTTTGTCACATGATCATAAATAGTGTGACTTGATTGGGTATCTTTGAAATTTAAACAAACAAACTCGTGAACGAAGCTCAATGCTACCAATCTATAAGTTCGAAGCTTAATGCTACCATAATTTCTACCACCTTACCAGATCATTTGAAGGTCATGTCTACTTCAATAATATTTCTGTCATGAAGGTCGTGTCTACTTCAATGGGCATTTGAAGATACTTCAAGAAGTTTAGTAGACATAAACTTCGAGAAGTCTATTTAAACAGCATTTGTTCTGCTACGAGGTGGGGATGTACTCTGCTATCTTAAGCCAACTCGTCATTGAAGCCCTTACATTTCTTAACAACGAGCAAAATAGACAACATTGAATAAAGAATAAATCCCTAAAATTACTGACTAAATTAAATTCCTACTTTCTAACGCGTTTGTCTCACTGGTTTATCATATGGTGACTCGCTTCAGAACCAAGGTAGATTGACATCCCTTTCCCAGCTGTTGAATTAATAGCCTACCAAGCTTATTGAAAACCCATCTGCTTAAACCATATAATTACTTGGAACATTTTCATTGGTGGGGTCACTGCCAAATTTCTAAATGACTACCAGGTGGTAATTGCGAACATAGGACAATAATTACTATATATACCATGCGTGTTCAAAGGCCGCTATTGTGGAAATGTATGAATCTTTTGAGACATGCGTTTTTTAATTTTGAGGTTGATTCTGTGAACGAAATTTAGTCTGAAATTCAATTTTACATATCTACTTACATTTTTGTAAACACATTTGTCATGAACAGGTTTGAAATTTGTAAAAGCCTCTTCAGAATTTCCAGTGCACTCGTTCATTACAAGCAAGCAAACAGACTGATTTTTTAGAAAAAGTCGCCCAAAGATAAGAGCCCAAAACAGACTGATGTATTTTTATGTTCTCGTGAAACGGTACATTTAATTTCCAACGCTGAACATTTCCGTTTTAATGCATACCGTGTTGATATAAATACATTAATGTCATTTAAAATTGCACTAGCAAATTTAATTTCTTCAAAAACAAATGCTAGGGGATTAGACATCAAGTAGCAATATAGACTCTTTTGATAAGAACCTCACCCTGAAAATAGTAATAGTACCACGTTGATAAGAACCTATCCAGTCTGTTGTAAAAAAGTAGGTTCTTGTTGGCGGGGTTTTACTGTAATGCGTTTTAATTCAGTAACGGAGTATTCAATTTAGTATGATGGTGTAAATAAAGGACAGGAACAGTACCGTTGCATTTATATCCGCTAGGCGACATTGCTTTGACTGAAATAACAAGACTATGAGATGTACTAACACCAAAACTAAGCTAACTATAGGCTACTTGATGATCTCAACAACAAAAACTATAGTAAGAAAATATTCGAGTATTTTGCAACAACCAGAAATATAGCAACAGAAATATTGGGGGTCCATTATCCACCATTTCATAATATATCTTTTTGCATGCTTCAAGAACCCGATGCAAAATCGTCAAAGTTAGAATGAAAGAATAATTAGCTACCATAAAATGAAAGTGCCATAAACTAATTTTTTAGCTGAGGTGAAAAATTGCTAAAAAATCGGGTTAAAACTCAATGCCAAGAAGACCAAAGGTTATGACTTTCAACAGTGAGGACACAAGAGTGTAACCACCGCTTACGGGGCAGTACTAGAAGTGGTTGAAGACTTACCCTGTTGCGTGAATAGCATCAACTGACCAAGATTTGCAGATCAGGAGAGTACTTGCATGGAGAGTGCTACATTGCATGAAAAAAGTGTGGAAGTCAGGAAGGAACAATAAGCTCAAGGGGCGTATGTTTGTAGCAACCGTTGAATCAGTGCTTCTGTATAAGTCTGATAAATAGATCTTAACAGTAAAACAAAAGAGAGCTATTTATTGTGTATACACACGAATGATGCGGATGACGCTAAATGTCAGTTGGAAGGACTAAATAAAGAACATAGACCTCTATGCGGACCTCCCGAGAGTGACAAACAAAATACGGGAAAGAAGGGTGAAACGGCAGGCATTCAGAGCTAGCAGTAAGCCAACTCAACTTATGGGAGCCAAAGAAGGGCACCATGAGGCGGGGGAGAAAACTTGAACACTTTGTAGACATGATGCGACGTGGCGCGGGAGCCAGCCGTACTGCAGAACTGAGAACCCTAATGCTGGTCAGGAAAGTGTGGAGAAGAATGATCCACAAGTCTCAAGTTGGAGTTGGATGATCCACGCTCTCTCGTCGCATCGTCATTATCAATTGTTCGCAACAACTAGCACTACTTTTGAGGTGCATTTATATAATCGTTCCAAAATATCCCTCCCTTAAGGTTTCAAATCTCCGTGTTGAGAACTTAAAGATATGATGAATTCCATCCCTATTTTAATATTTTTACAAAGTGTGCAAGTTCGCTCATCTCGATCCACGTACATTCTTTCTGCTCTTCTCAATCGGAAGCTTGCTGCTGGTATTCAAAATTTTGCGATAATTTTCCGATTTATACTTCTCCTTCACCTATTCACCCCCGAAAGATCCATATTGTCCGTCGCTAAGCAACGTAAAACATATTCTTACACGGTATTCGGCAATTTGATTGGTTCTTGGTCGCTCCGTTAGAGTCGTATTTTTCGAACCCGTATTGGACCGGTGTTGCCTTAGAAACCAATGAGAGGGGAAGGGCTCTTTTGTTTGGGTCTAGGCCGCAAAAATAAAGATTGTTTTCAAATGCCATATCTTAGTTTACCTACTGAAATATTATGGGGTTATGAAGCGATTACTCGATCCATGCTGGAAAATATTCTGACCTTATATTTTCCATCACTTACCTCGCAATAGTTTAATAACTGCATAATATTTTCAGACGATGAATATTTTATCGTATTTTAAGTCTCAACGTAACTTTATCTGTTGAAATAAAGTTGGTTTGTAAGTGCTAAATGCAAAATGAAGTTACCATATAATTTTCAGTTGTCTTAATATAGGCAGCTCATATTGATAATAACAATATTTCCTTGCCATCTACAATTAAATGTTCAAATTCTACCCCGATAACATTGAAAATTATTTCCCATCTTTGAGCACGCTAAAACACAACTCTTCGTTTTCGCCAAGCTTAAGAATTTAACTTTCAGATTGAATTTTTCTCGGTTTCTCAATAACACGCGGCGCGTCTATGATTATGCAATAACCGCGCCTTGGCAGTTCTGTCAACACTTTAATGACAAAGCTTTTAAAACCCACCATATTTGGTTGTGTCTTATGAAAATATTTCATGAAATCAAATTTACTAAAAATAGTTATTCTCATTGTCAAACAGCTTGGAAGTCTTCAAAAAGCTTTCAACTCCTCCCAACGTAATCAAAAACAAAAATATTGTTCTATCCATTTTCTAAACATAACACAAAAGAACAACTTTGTACTTCAAAGGCATCCATATCACCTGCAATTTACGTTCAGCAAGCAAAAAAATTTTTTTTTGATGAATTCTGCATTAGATTTATTGTTTTTCTGCTTAGTTCATTTAAGTAGAAACTCAGATAAATTTGAAATTTATTTCAATGAATTTGTTTTCTCACATTTTAAGGCTCACATTAGCTACTTCTAGATGAAATATTTAAAAATAACTCATCAAATAGACCGACTATAAACCAAGACTTGACTAGGTGTGCTTAGTTTATTGAAGAGAAAACTCAAATAAATCAAAAAATCATTTCTAAGAATGAGTTTTCTCGCATTTCCAAAGCTTATATGTTATATTCAGCTACTTTCAGAAGAAAAAATCTAAAAATAAAATCTAAAAATAAAATCTGTTCTAAAATAAAAATTGGGGCAATCTTGATAATATATTATTAACTTACCTTAGAAGTAACTGCATTCTTAACTTGTTCCCCGCAATTTCCACAAACTTTCATCTTGCAATATTTGCATTGCTTTCCTTGTGTAATGTCCTTAAACTCAGTCCTACGACAAATTTCGCAGTAATTTTCCTGTCTAGCATTATTTTCAACTTTTTGCAGAGTGCTTCTGCTTCTTGCTTCTTGCTTCAATTGATAGCTCGATAATTCTTTGGATATTTTACTGAAAAATAAACGTAAAAAATGGGAGATTCTTCATAAAAAATGGTTGGGTAAAAAGAAGATATTATTCAGATATAAAAATATACAAAATGGCTTATAAGTGAAACGGTGTTCAGCAAACAGTAGAAACGATTTAAACTTCAAAAAACTCGAGATTCTTCATAACATCATGTTTGAGGTCTTAAAAAAGCGGTCTTTTGGATCGCTATGGTTCTGGGAGGAAACAGGCGATAATGCTCATCAAAGTCCGTTGTGTGTCCTAGAAGCTAATTTAGATGTGAAAATTTAGCTGGTCAAAATCGGTAACTCTTACGGGTGTCCCAATAAAACGTTTGACGCTACACGTTTGAAAAAATGATGTAGAAATGGTGATTTTTGTTATATATTATTGTTTCTACCTGGGTGTCATAGAGCAGGCTTTAACTTAAAGCTTGATACCTTGTTTAGCAAAATTAACTCAATAATCGCAAAACTAAATTACGCTAAATGTAAGAACAAATAGCCATTTTTCTGGGACAGGTGAACCCGGCTAAATGTAAGAACAAATAGCCATTTTTCTGGGACACCATGTATAACTCAGTTAAACTCACAGTTTTGAGGCAAATGCTTATCTGCAAGAATTCTTGGGTCTACCATGCCGGGTTCACCTGTCAAATTTGCTGTAATTGTTAGGTACTGCAGACCAGTAATTTTATCTTGGTGTCAGGAGAAAATGAAATATCATGAACACAATAGTTCTCAAACTCAGACACCTTTTGCAATTTCTATTTTTATGTTTAAATTTGTTATATCTTTTTATAATGAAACAATTTAAATCAGTACAAAGCATGTTAGACAATTTACCAATGAAATAATGGACTATGTATTCTTTTTCAGTTGTGTGTTATGTGCGTAATATTTAATTTTCCTCTGGTAACGACATAAGATTACAGGTTCTCCCCCAATTACAGCATAGCATACACGTTGACCAGGATTGTCAAAGTTTCTGCTAATTTCAAGAAAGTCTTACAATATGAAATTTAATAAAACCCTGTGTTACCAAAGTGTTACTGATTTAGGCCAAACAAATGTTCACATCTTAGCTAGCCTCCCGGGCACACAACAGACTTTAGTGATCCTGATCAGCTGTTTCCTTGCAAAACTAAGAAACTCCATTACAGTGAAGTAGGAACCAGGGAGGTAGAGGAACTATGGACCCTTTATTTTGGGTAAAATGAGTCCTAATTTTTAAACTTTTAGTGTAAGCATTGCCCTGTGTCCCTTTTTGTCTTGGCCCTCCCACTTCATAGTAGCTCCGTACATCTCTGCACCAAAAAAACTTTCACCCGGTATGAAAAAATAAAGACAATGCTTAAATGTTGAAGAAATACAGGTTGTCCAAAAATATCACTCAATGTAACAAACAGTTAGCTTGCTTTAAACACCGACCATTAAAACTATAATCTTCAAGCATTAATATAAAAAGAAACAGATAAAAGATTAAACAAGTTGATGTTGTGAGAACAATGAAACAATGCAAAATAAATTTTGAAAACACAAATATTATCCAAACTTGAATTGAGCTTTCAAAAGAAAAGTAATAAAAAGGCTTAAAACATGATCATCTTGGTGAGAATGAAACATGCATTTTGATGACATGCTCATTGTTTAAATCTTGAATGATTTCATCAACTTTAGCATTACTTGCCCAATAAAATGAATTTTCAATGTAATGTTTTTGAATAAACCAATCTATGAATCTGAGATTAACTGTCATTAATCTAATTTAATTTTACTGACTCTTTTTTCATGCAAAACGATCATTAATTTATGCACAAAAAAGACAGGACTTATTTAACTTTATTGACTCTTTTTCTGTGCAAAATGATCATTAATTTATTCACAAAAAAGACAGGACTTATTTAACTTTACTGACTCTTTTTCTATGCAAAATTATCATAATTTATGCACAAAAAAGACAGGACTTGTTCAACTTTACTGACTCTTTTTCTATGCAAAATTATCATAAGTTATGCACAAAAAAGACAGGACTTATTCAACTTTACTGACTCTTTTTCCATGCAAAATGATCATAAGTTATGCACAAAAAAGACAGGACTTATTTAATTTCATTGACTCTTTTTCCATGCAAAATGATCATAAGTTATGCACAAAAAAGACAGGACTTAATTTTTGTAACATATTTTATGCCATGAAAACTTGTCCTTTCAATGCACAAAATGAAGAATACTAAACACTCTTAAAGGTTTGGTCACATGACTTGAATGTAAACAAGCCCAGATGAGGAATAGGTCTATTCCATGTTATGCTCATACAAAAAACAAGGCAAAAGAACACAAGTAAAAACATTAGAACATTTTGATGTCAAGATCTTTAGAGTACCATGGAAATGAAAACAAAACTTACACTAATTGTGAATGCTGAGCTCAAATTTTCCTCACAACAATCGAGTATTTTTAATGGCACTAATTTGTTGCATTGCAAAAGACCTGTGTGTGAAATTTGATTGCTAAACAAATATTACCATTATTTCATGTTCATGACATGGATTCTATTAACAATAAATTAGAATTACGGCATTTTCTGGCAACTTGTTGACAACAATATCCTTCCTACTTTATTCCCATTTTTAATTTTGATTTTTAAAGTTATGCTTGAAAGTATTATACACCAGTGCATTCTAAAGACATATCTATTGGAGTATAAACCAGAAATTGAACAATTGAAGAAACAATAGATTTTTGCTTATTCAAAATCAAGATGTCTCAATAGAATCCAATCAGATGACTCTTGGAGATAGTTCCTTGCTGACATAGTATTTAGCATATTCAAAATTCACAGATTGAAGAGGGCATTGTTTTCAATATCTAAAAAATCTTCCAATTTCACAAGCTCACAAATTTATATACCAAGCTTTCGGAAAATAAAAGAACACAATTTTATTGTGACATAAACTGCATATAATCATTGTGTATGAACTGCAGAAGAAACAAACAGGTTTTGCATCAATTTAGAAAAGAAAAATGTAAAAAATGCCATGTAGCTCTACCCTCTTGAGATGAATTTATTGTATTGGTCTGTTTTGCTTAAGAATGAAAACCCATATGTTGAGTGATTTGAAATCAAGCAGCACATTCTCCTGTCTGACCATGGGACATGCAACCCCCCCTCTCAATGAAAACTTACTACATTATCTAATATTATTTTTCATACATAATTTTGCATGTTCTGTACAAGATCTTTTTTACTTTCAACAAAAAATGATCGCGCCATAATCACATTGTCAACCGGATCCTTTCTATTACTTTGCTTTTTATGAGCAAACACCCACACAGCAAAACAAATACCAGCCAGCGAGATAGGCCATTTTTGTTTCCATCACGAAGAAGAAGCAAACAGTTCAGTGAAGATAAAGAACAAAGATTCTAAATAATATTTTTCTAAATACATACCTACCGCTAATGAAAAATATATTCTAAATTATAAAGCTTCGATCTGTCGATTCGTTCGAACTTTCTTTATTTTATGGCCATGGGAGTTAGGCTAAAAGTATTTGCCACTAAAAATAGTTTGAACAGAGTATAACATTAACAAGCCAGACCGATGATCGAACGATGATGACGAAACTGGCATGACGACTTACTTTTCTATCGATGATGTTTCGCTCTCCAGCGCTTTCTGCCGTTGGATGACTGATTGAATCACATTCCGCTCTTCTTGTGATAAATGAGAAAGGTCAAGCTCAGGTGATGAAGAAATCAGTCCTCTTGAAGCCCACATATTTTTTAATGGAAAGTATGTTTTAATCAACCTGCAAGTTGCTCACTTTCATCTGCGATCGCGTAACATTCACCTTTCAAAACAATAAAGTTGCCACCTGGTAAATTCTTTCTCTGCGCCATTTTTATTTGACAATCAAAACACACAATGCGCATGCTCTGCGGGTATCTATTTTGCTCAAAGTTTCGCGCTATTATTCACTCCTTCCCAGGGTTCTAAAATAAACATCAATTTTTGTCGTTAGATTATCTTATTTTTGGCTAACAAAAATTAATATTTTTAATCAGAAATGAAATTTCCCAACTTTTGATACATTTCCATGGTGGTGTTACCAATTTTAGTGCCCGGTCTCGAGAGATCTTTGTCCAAAATGACCCCCATGTTTTGAAAATCTCATGACCAGAAATCCATATGTGGAATATTCCCGAACCCTGAACACGTTAAATACCATATGTACCCTCTATCTCCTTGGCTTTAAATAAGACCAATTTCCAAATGTTTGCAAGTGTTGATTTACGCTTGCGCAACCTCGTTTCCAGGATAAAAACGAGCTTTCTCTCTTTTCAATTGTCAATTTAGACCCTGTAAGCATGTCAATCAACTCGAAAAATAATATACGGAAATATGCTCAGTTATAATAAGGGTTTACATAAGGAATGAATTATAGTTATCCAACATTTTGAACGTAATGTTTGCACAAATTGCATGTGCAATTGAGTGATTGAATATTTTTTATTTGATTCTTGAAAATACTTAATGCTTGTGATTTTCTTACAATTCCTGGTATCGAGTTCCAAATTCTCTACATGGTTACCTGCTGATAGGGAATATCATTAATGGCAAATATATTGTTCATAAATGCTGGATTTATTCCATTTAATGCTTTATATATCTCAATTGAGAGAGTTTGGAGATTTCTGTGATGGATTGTAACTGTGTTGCTGTTAGTAAGTAAATCTTCAAATGTTGATTGATGATCTTTTAAGCTATTCTTAAAGATCTTTCATGTATTTTGTTATTGTTGATCATTGCTTTATCTACTACAGAACATCCATATGAGTGGGAAGAGAAGGATAATATAAATGTTTTCATTAGAACTATACGTCTAACTCATATAAGAAGATGCAACCCTAGACAATGCACTGACTTTCTGCCAGCTTCCTTGCAAAAGTTTTTAATGTGTTCATCAAATTTGAATTTATTGTCAATTGTTACTCCAAGTAGTTTTGCATTTGTTGATTCTTGAACTGAACTATTTTCACTTACTTGGAGAGAGGCAGTAGGTTGTTCAGAAGGATTCCTTTGAAAGGACACAAATTTAATTTTCTTTTTCTTTTAGAATCATGTAGTTTTCATTGAACCATTTATCAAGAAGTGAGAGTTTCGAATCCAAACATAAATCATGAATGTTGGTATTTCTCCACCCTATCTTTTGTAAAATGAAATTAAAATGAAATAAAAAATATTTCACACCTCACTATACTTATCTTAAAAATTTCGTATAACTGGTGATTCCAGCTCAATATTTTTATACGAAATCAGGAAAATGTTTTAGAAGCAAGAAACTAAAAATAGCATTAGTTGAAGAGCAACTTTATCAATTTGTCGAATTTATCACGATTAAATAAATACAACAATGTTACAACAGTGCACACAATTAAATATCTTAGCTAATGGTCTTCAACTTTTGTTACCAATATGCAAAATATTTTTGTTTGTATCAGAGTTCAATTTAAATTACTAAAACATTTTCAGACGCCCGCAAAAAACTCAAGATTAAATTAAATTTAGTCTTATAGCAAGAGCCATACACTACAGTAAGAGCCTGCTAATAAAAAACAACCTGTCTGTTGAAAATCAGCCTGTCTGGTTTCTTAATATTTTGGCAAGTTAGATAGAGTTGATGGTGTGAAAATTCCTAGCAAAACACTCTTCTATTTTCTGAAATGGTTTCCATCATAGTTTTTGCAAAAATCAGCCTGTGGTTTCTTCTTTCTTATAAGCCAATTTCCTATTGGCAGGTTCTCACGTACTTAAAAAGGATTAAATAATCTGAACGCTTTTAAATGTAGAGTTTGAGCGCATTATTAATTCTGTATCCAAGGAATATTCTGACATGATTTTGTTAGTGTTTCGTGGGATTTTAAATAAAATTTCAAGTTTATTTACAAGAACACCTAGCGTCGGATGCAGCCTGGATTCATTCTTACTTCTGGGTGGATTTTATAAACTTGCCACACCCATCCTACTCAAAATATCTTTAGAATGTGTTTCAGGTCAAAAATTCAACACATGAATACTTTTTTGTACATGATGTAGTCAATTTCTGAAATCCAATCAAAAATGGACCCAAGTGTTTGTATTATGAATAGATTTTTCATCTCGGTGCACACTTTAACTTAAAACTTTTCGGCTTTTGATAAAAGCAAAACTTTACGAGAATCATCGTCTGCAGCAGATCTAGTAAGAAACTTTCTTGAGGCTCCCAGTCGGAAAATTTTCCTCAAGGTAATGTTTTACCCACCACTGAAGTCTGAATCTTTATCCACCTTTGGCAATGAATGTGATGGGAACGGCTACGCCATTTGCTTGCAACGAGAAGAATCTAAGAAGGATTTAAGAGTTTACTGCTTTAAATATATATGAAACTCTTTTATGGACCTTAAATTTCAGAATTTTCCCCTTTCCCAACTCGTCTCGGGTTTTCGCGAACCGTTGATGGTAAAACAAGAAAGGGAATTTGTATGATATACGTCGTTGCTTTATTACCAAAATTAAAAGAAACATTTGTAATTTGTCCTTTGT
>JAYJMH010066836.1:0-11565 GCA_036873815.1 Phacellophora camtschatica | reverse complement strand
GTTCAAGCAATTCAGTTACAAAGATGTTTGATATTCTTGAAGCGCTTTATGTCTTTTTTACATCAAGTACGAAAAGACATGCAAGTTATCAAGAACATGTTCTTGCTAGAGAAAGGCTCAGAGATTACATGAACTATATTAGACCCCAACAAGGTTTTAATAAGGATGTTGTAAAGGAACTATGCTTCAAAGTTAAAGATTTATCAGAAGCAGAACGCTTTGTAATTCTCATTCATGATGAAATAAAAATTCAGGAAAATCTTGTTTGGGACAAGCACACAGGAGACTTAATTGGATATATTGACCTTGGAAATATTCAATTAAATTGTTCAACCTTCAAAAAAGTGGTTGAAATTGCATCACATGTGTTAGTTTTCTTGATATGAAGTGTTGAAAGCTCTTCTGTTGAAAGTTCTCCTGGCCGTTTAATGTGGAATGAAGATCATTTCATTTTATGGAGTCATATATCACAGATGTTCAAGGAAGATTTAGATTGTGGGCTCCACCTTTAAAAGTTGACAAATGAACACATAAAATTAAATCCATTCTCAAGAACGAATGTCAAATTAGTAGTGTTTAGTTCATCTGTTGCTGAGGTATTGAAAGCATTTGGACCACAAGAGGCTAGAGGTACAGCACAGTTTTGTTTGATGTTTGATGGTTTTTTTGACTGCATAAATGTGAGGAACACAGTGGAGCATAAGCTGAAATGTAAGCCATTCCTGAAGCCATATGATTCAGCTGAAGATGAGAGGTTTAGCTGGCTAACATATGTTTTTCTGAAGTACCTAAAAGATTGGTTACTGTCAATAGAAAGTAAGCCTGGAGAGCTTTCTAAGGAGGCAAAAGCTAACATTTTTTTGTCACAGCCAACTTACTTTGGCTTTCCGTTTACACGAGACCTGCCTAACCGAACTCAAAAAGTTCACCTTGCCGTACTTTTTTGAGTTCACCTAGGGAAGCTAACTTTTGTGGAACCGATCTCATGTGGCTCCGTGTAAACACTTGAAAGTGGGTTTTTTTAGTAAGGTACCGCATCGAGGGTGGGTTATTTGAAAAGGAGACAGAAAGAACATTACCAATCATCTTATTTTGGCGGGGATTTCACTTTTTGTTGATCAATTCATTTGTTTGATTGGAGTTAGCGAAAAGAAATGGAAAATTCGTGCCGTGACTTCGCTGCTGCTTTGATCTCCATACTGAGTTCCCTTGCTGTAACGGTGAGCTTTGTTTATCTTCAGACGCAGTTACTACTGTTTCCGACATGATAAATTTTGTTTTGCGATGATAAACGAAAGAGATGAGGATGAGAACAAGTGAAATATTTTGGCGCCCGTTTCCATTTTGTCTGTTAGCGCCTTCGCCGCACCCTCTTCTGCAGTGCATCTACCGCTTTATTGCGCATGCTCTTTGCATGAATCCTTCAAACCACAATCGAACCAGGTCTCGTGTAAACAGAAAGCCAAAGTGAACTTTTCTGGAACCGGTGCTGCAAAACTAACTTAGAAAGAAAGTAACATGAAACTTTAAAAATTGCCAGTATGTAGAAAATTATGGCAAACCAATTTAGTGAATATAAAAATTTTCAATTCATCCATTAACTGATCAGGATAGCATTCATCAACATACAGCTTTTGCGCACTTCACTCCACAAAACCTTTGAGGTGTAGGGGATGAGGTTTTGGTACTATTGGGCCTGCCTTCGATGGACGTTGTTTGTTACCAGCTTCAACCTTGTGCGTCATAGTTTTATGGCGCTTCATTCCACGTTCGGACCTGAACGTCTTTAAGCAAACATCACATTGCACCTTCTTCTGTGTAGGTAGGTCTTTAATTTACAAATATAATTGTGTTATAGTTAACCTGTCAAACCAAGACAGAAACCTAGAGATACAAGATCATCGCTCCAAGTTGCCATCTTTGTCTTTTTTTATGAACTCCCAGAAAGGCGTGTCATGTGTTTTCAAGTTCACGATACCAGAACAATGGGCGCCGCCCTAGTTTCCAGACTATAGTTCTCTCTTATGAGAATGGTTTTATCAAGCATTAACTAGCAATACCGCAAATCAATGGATTGATGAGGACAATATGGAAGAAAATGGCTCTCCTACTTGCAAATATGATAATATATATATATACTAACCTTTAATATTATATTTTCTCAACAGAGTGTCATTTTGCTGACAAAGAAAATCCGATGTTTGGATTCCCCAGGAAAGAAGAAACCAATCTTTGAGAATTTAATTCATTGTTTTTTCTCATTGCATAAAGGATAGGGGGTGAAAACTAAGCATTTCACCAGTATAAGACAACACTGCATTAAAGTGCATATCACCTCTGTGTGGTTAAAACATTTTTAGGATATTTAGACTATAAGGATCAACAAAAAATCATCCAAAAATCGCTTAAAATTTATTATGTATTTTTAATTGAATTCTCTCATTTCGCTGTTCGTGTTTTTGGAATAGCTAGTCATGTCAGACACGAGTTCAATCACAGATGAAAGTCAAAATAACTCTGAATATAATTACATCGAAGGCTATGTTTTGGAAGCTGATAACATGGACAAAATTGGTGAAAATATCGCGATTTCCAATGACGATACTGAAGGAATTTTGGTGCTTTATGTCGAGGAGCCTTTGGTTGACGAACGTTGGCTCCGTGAATGCCACAATGAACAAGAGCGTGAGCGAAGGAATGGAGAAGAATTCGAAAAGTGACTAAACGGAGGAAGCACAAATCTTTAATTGTGGTATGTTTGATATTTTAATTACGAATAATAACACAGCGTGATGCACTTGCCTTTAAAATGTTATTGCATCTATTTTACATATTTTAGGCCTTGGCGGCCACCCATCTGGCCTCGATTTTTTGTCAATGAACAAGTTTAAGAACAAAACAGTGTTTCTAAGAAACTCATCTTCCTCAACAAAAAACACATTTTGTTTTTGGCATCATTTATTTAGGTGCAAATGTGGTAACTGTCAGACAGCATTACTTCAAAATGTTATGGAATGCTGCTGTTGTCAAGAAATAGAATCTTGCATCAAGTCACTGGAGGATGATTTAGTTATCCAAGAACTTGGAAATTCACCAGTGTGTATTATATTGCTTTTCATCCAGGATTTAGGCCTGTGTGCCTTGAGAAATGGTCATTGCGCCTTGCCTCTGGAAAGTAGAAAACTAAGGATGGATGGAGATACAAACAAATTGGATCTGAAGAAAAGTAAGCTTAGGTTACAGAGTTCTTCGTAGTTATAATAATAAACTTTTGGAGGGGTTTTCGAAGTTCTGTTACAATGTTTTCTCCTCCTTGTCTATGATGACACGAACAAACATCAGAAACATAAATTAACTATTAACATACACCAAAAACTGGTGCCAAACCAAGCCAAAGACTGTTAGAAAATTGCAATTACAGAATATATTAAAATTTAATTGTTTTCTTCTTTGACATTATCATGAGTTTTGTTTGGGCACTTAATTTTCATGTCTACTTTTATAGATTTCTCAGAAGTGTCTCATACAGGGAATTTACAAGATTGGTATATGGGACTCTTGGAAATAAAAGAATTCCTTTGCCAGCATGTGCATATCACGCAATAAGAAAAAAAATTAAAAATACAACTGGAGAGAGAGTTTTTACTGGATATGACGATGGAGAAGACAATCATTAGTTTATATATATCATTTGAATATGAAAAATGAAGCACATTTTTTGGACAATGATAATTGATTCTTTTCATAAAAACATCAAGTGGGTTTTTTCCAAAGATCATACTGTATATCAAAATGTCCAACCAAGTGTCATATTTTTCATTTTCTCCTAAATATAGTAAAATATATTACGGTCATAAAGGTATAATATGCTCTCACAATTTAGTGTTATAGACTGTATACTATACTAATTCTATGCTATGAACAGCAGATGCAGAAGAATAGACAAATTTTTACAGCAAAAGCAACTAGTTATTAAACTTTTGCTGTTTTTCCAACCCCCCTTCTATTCCCGACTTGAGAGCACATTTTTATCAGAGTGCCAAAATTCAAATTAAAACATAAATCCACAATGTTAAATCAATTTCTTATAAAATTGAGCAAAAAATTAAACTTCAACTGTGGCACAGACAGACCAGCAACAGCTTATGTATATACTATTATGTTAAAAACAGCACTGGAATTTCCAATAACAAACTTTTGCATTTTTTTCTTGTATCCGAAAAAGTTGTTGTTTTATATCATCTTTCTGTTGCATTAAAATAAACTTTTAATCAAAACAAATTCAGTGCTGCTGTTTCTCAATAATTTAATTTTATACATAATGTTCACAAATTTGATCCTCTTTCTATTTAATTTTTCGGGCAGTCTCTGTATTTATGCCCTTTCATTGGATATTTGCACACTCTGCAATGAGGTTTTGTTTTGCTTGTATTTTCTTTTGGTGTTGGTTGTACTAAAAGCAATAAGAATATAGAATGATAAAAGAGATAAAATTAATTTTTTATGAAATTGATACCAATTTTAAGTAATTTATAACAGTCTGCTGTGCAGTTTGCAGCCCCCTGCTTTCATGCAAAATAAATACCCCAACAGTTTTTGTCAACTAGAAGTCGAGAATACACTCTTTTTTACACAAGAAACTAATGAAAATATGCCCAGTATTGAAGTTTCTTAATTTTTATTGGAATTGAGTACTCAAAGTTTCTTAAGAGTTTCTTAAATTTAAAGCAGAAAACTACATAATTGCAGAAAATTGACTGTAATGGGATTTTTCAAAAGGAAGGAAAAGTGCTAAATTTTAGCAATTAGAGCACAATTCTTGTCAGAAAAGATAGAATAATATGTTATGTAACTAAAATATTTTTCTCTCTAAAAATTGTGTATTGACAACACAGTCTTAAATATCATAAAATATTGAATATCAAGAAAATGCTATATCTTTGTCTATTGTTATATTATCATACTTTGGGGTTTTGTACAGCAGGTAAAATTATATATTCAATGTGTGTAATGCATACCAGCTGTAGCAGTTGCAGGAACATTGACATTAATCAATATGGCACAAGCTTCTCTCTTTTGAATGGCATCTTCTTTCGATTCACCATTCTGTTCACTGGCTCTGGACATACTGCCTTTAGGTCCTGTTTTTCCTGAGTCAATTCTGCTGAAGTTTTGACACAAAAATTTCACTAACATGTCCTAAAAGGAAGGAAAACCAATTTATTTCCAGATTTTGGTTTGGTTAAATAAAAAAAAAAACACTTCAATTGAAGATTTAACATAGCAAATTCCTGTTATTTCTGACTGCTTCGATTGATGTTTTAGAATTATGCTGGATCTGCTTATTAACACAATTTCCTTAAAAAAAGATGAAACAGTTACTTGCAAGTTCCATTTTAAAAGTTGAAACACATACTTGCGAGTTCTTTGCGTGCAGCTCCTAGCTCTGCTGTGACTAATTTCAACCTTTCCCTCAATCCTATCCATCGGTTTCTGTACGTTCGACTCAAATTTTTCAACTTTAGATATTCACTGCATTGAAGGTGTGTCTGGGTAAATTTCTCGTATGTGAATTTCTCGTCTGTTTGAATTGATGCATTCTTGAACTACAGAGTAAAAGAAAATATCAAAATTTTTTGCATAGAAACCTACTATTCAAAACCTACAAACAAGATAACATAACTTTATTTATGCAATTTTCTCTGTATAGTATATATTGTTGACTAAAAAATATTGTCAACTTACCTGAGGATCTGCCAAATTCTCTGGTGGAGCATCATCACATGTTTCAATGAGAAATTCACGGTTGGTTTCATCAAGAACTTCTTTAGAAGCAATAACCTCCCATGTGTGCATTTTTCAGTAGCTGCATGCAAAGAAATAGCATAAATAATGGAATCTTTTTTCTTTACTGAAGCCTACTAGCCTGTGTACAGACTTTAAGGGAATTAATTATCTTAAAGTCTGTATGCAGGCTAAAGCCTCCTAGCTAATAATATATTTTAATAGAAGAGAATTGATTGATGAATAATTATGCTTAATTTTTCAGAAAACTATCGATAAATAATTATCTTACCTTACGATGTTCCCGTTTCGTTGCTTGCTCTTTCACTTCTTTGTACACTGTAGGGAATACAGTTACTCCGATTCCATCGCGTATTAATCGGGCTTGTTGACCAGGAGCAAAAGCAAATCGTGGCTGCTCATATACGCGCATATATCTGGACTGACAGCTGAATTCGCCGTGGAAACAAAATTTGCGCTTCTTTCTAATAAAATCTACCAAAATTTTTCTGCGTCGCTTTGCTTCAGGTCTTTCGTCATTCTAAAATGGTAAACGATGGACAGATATACTTTTTTTCGGTCTGGTTTGCTATCACAGTCATAAACAACACATCTGTCCGCCATTTTGTAATGAACGTGTTCCTTAAATGACGTAGTTCATGGAAAAGCATGCGCTAGGTACCAGTCCTAAAAATCTCCTGGCCGATTGAAACTGATGGTGGGAAAATTGAATAAAATGACGATTTCAATGATCAAAATACCCCGAAAGAGTTGACAAAAATTTAACAAAATTATGAAATTCTTGCTTTCCACAGCTGAAACTATAACTTTAGTTAATAAACTCACAGAGGTGATATGCACTTTAAATATCCAAACATATTTAATTTTAGTGTCCAGTGATAACTAATTTGTGAAGTGATAAAGTGAAACTGTACAATGATCAACAATAAAAATGTGCAGTTAGAAAACATTTTTAACCCAATATGAAGGGCGTGGTCCGCCAAAAATTTTCTCCCATTCGTACCCGTTCGTAGTGAAACTGTGCAGTGATCAACAATAAAAATGTGCAGTTATAAAACATTTTTAACCCAATATAAAGGGCGTGGTCCGCATAAAACATTCTCCCGTTTGCACCCCGGGACCTCATATGAATAATCTCCCAGTCAATTTCAATGTGCAATGACTCCAATTTATTAAAATTAGGTATGTATTCAAATACATTGAATTAAATCAGTCAAGGCGCCTCTCCATAGATTTAAAATGCTAACTTCGTACTCACAAGAATATTCCAGAAAATGTTACAAAACTAAATATTTTCCTCTACTATTCTGCTACAATGTTAAAATATTAATCAAACAGGTGAGATAAACTGATTTTTAATTAGGGGTTTTACTTACTTTATTCATTTTATTTATTTTAGTTAAAAATTATAATAAGTATTGCTTGCCTTGCCACGAGGGAACGTAAAAGGCACGTAACAGGAGGGACGTACCTACTGATGACAAGTCGGACAAGTCAGGCAAGTAATTTTGGAGATTCGTTAAATGCCTGTAAAAGTCTATATACTCAGATGGTTAGTTATCAGACATAGCAATATTAGGCATTTAAACACGAAAACTGAAAAAACATAAGTTGCCGAAATTAAGGCATTCTCTCAGTTTAATGGCAAACAAGACAAAAAAAATTTGCTTAAGAAAAGCACAATAAAAATAAACAAAATACAAATTTTTGATAGGCCGTAGAACTTGATCTATTTCGTTATAATGTAATTCTATTTCATTAATTTCTCAAAGGATTTCCATGGGCTTGGATAATAAAACTTTAATAAATTAATTTGCAGTAATAAACTTAGCCTGTGGACAGACTGAAATATAATGCCAGCCGAGAATAAACTGCATAAACATATATTACTTCTAAAAATATCAAATACACAAACAAACCCATGTCATTTTGTACGTTTAAGTATACCACAATACTATATCAACAATGATTTAGTATATTGCTTATGTTGCTTCTATCGAAACGCCCTATTGCTAATTGTTACACCCGTTGGTAAGAATCTAATATTAGCTCTCCTGGATCTGACAGCTGTGTTAAGTTACTGTCAAATATTGATATTAATCTATGAATTATTAAGGTTTAGTAGATTTTCTTTTAGGGAAAAAACGGCGACAGAAAATAGAATTTAACAACTTTAAATAAGCTCAAGAGTGGCTGATAGTCCCCTGTCAGGTTTGGAGCTGTAACATTTGACTCCTGTGAGATACAGCAGCCAAACTTGATGACTTTGAATTTTTATCTATCTCGCAACGTAAAAGGATTTTTCTCATTAAAAATAAATTTCAATCTGAGGGTTGGCAAACTTAATTTATTTTCATTAATTGAGTCTAAATAAAACCTCACGAGAAGGAGACATTCTTTCTCTCTGAGCATGTTATTTTTTATGCTCTGTCATAATGAAAATAAAATTTATGCTTCAAAAAGGTTTAACCTTTTCGCATTGCGCATGAGCAGGTTCTTAGATGTGTAGTGTAAATATATAATGCCAATTTACTGACGTGATGATAACAATTGTGGGTTCCAAGTTTGGTAAGTGCAGCATTCATATAGGGGGGGGGGGCATTGGGGGTTCCGGAAACCGCAAAACCGCAGAAAAATTTGCCATAAACCGCAATACCGCAAAAAAATGTAAAAACCTCTATACCATTGTTAAACTTATGATTTAATCATTATAAAATATGAATGATTGTCAATAAAACTATCACTATTATTTTGATTATTAAAACCGAAATACCGCGCAAAAATGTCAGTTTTACCGAAAACTGTTTCTATTTAAGGGAAAAAATCGTTCTCCGCAAGGTACCGCAAAACAAAAATACCGCACTAAAAACACAAAGACTTCGAAATACCGAAAAAAATGCAATACCGCAAATCCCAATGTCCCCTTCTGTAAAGGGGGGAGGCAAATTCTGACTTTCTTTTGTTCAAAATGTATTCAAATCTTTCAATTACTGTTAACTTAGCAAAACAATGTCAAACAGTAAACACAATGCAAGCAGCTCATAGATCTAAAAGTGACAAACAGTGGAAAATATGGTATCCAAATTAACAAGAGGAGCTTAATTGAACACTTATTAACCCAATCTGGACCGGGCTTTTTGAGCAACGTCAGACCAATAAATCAAAAAGGTAATAGCAACTGATTTGCAATTAAGACACCATGATCTATAAATTAAATGCAAACAATTGGCAAATTTTCAAGGTATTTAAGCCACTGACGTCATGATGACGTCATAAAACGAATTTTTGAGGATGTTTCACTGAGGCCATTTTCTCGCAAAAAGCAGGTAGTTTTTAATGTACATATTTGTTTTGTAAAATTTTTACATGCTTTTTTAAAATTTTGGGCGCATGCGCAGTGAAAAAATGCTATTAAATCGCTAGAAATGAATTTTTTATAAAATTATCATGTTTCTTGATGTATTAAGCTACATTTTACAGTAAAACAATGAGAAAAACTTAGAACAATGCTCTACAGGCAGAAAATAGAAGTAATGATGAAGTCATCAAATTCTAAAAATATCTTCAAATTTAATTTTGATTATGTCAAAATGTGCCCCTGTGCTCCATTAATATGCTGACTAAGTTTCACCTTTCATAAGAAATCTAAAAAGCAACATATATATTGGCGAGTACTCTCTCAAAAACTGGTTGCCATGACAACTGCAAACATGTAACAAACCCATTACAAAATTCCTTGATAATATTTAGGAAATGTCAAAAGTTTCAGAAGCATCAAATTATGCTTCTCGAGTTGTGTCAAATAATTCAGGCTAATTCCCCCCCCCCCACCCCCCCTGTCCAGATAAGGTTAAGGTCTCCTCGGAGGAAGGGAGGAAAAGAAGAGTCTAGTTAGACAAGAGTTGATTAGATGAATGTTTACAGGTCGGTTAGCCAAGTTAAAATCTGGCACCGGCTTGCTCAGGTGAAATGTGAACATTTTTACCAGGGGTTTAACTTCACACTTGATAAAAAAATTAATATCTCCCACGGGGATTTAAGTTCGGCGCACATAGCACATTGTCTCGAAATTCAAAAAGGAAACAAAGAGGTGAGTGAATTGAATTGACAATTTATTTTGTTGTTTTGCGAATTACAGATCCAAACAGAGTTTAATAATAGGGAACTCAGTGTTGAGGTTTATCTAACAACGAATGCGATTTCGCCGAGACGACAGATCACAGCTATGCTGCTAATATTCCAAGTTGTTAGAAGAGATCGTGTAGGTCACCAGAAGCCAAGTTACTATTGAAATATCGTGGCCAGTATAAAGTATTAAATTGTGTAATATAGAAAATCAACCAATTCCAGCACTTCTAGTGAAGGAACATTTTAGAATTTTTATTTTGGCGCCAATTGAATAGTTTCAACGTATTTTCAACTTAGGTAACCAGACTAAAAACTCTCACGGTAGTCGACTCTTTAAGGTGCCAAAAGAAGAACATTTTATTTGCAAAGTCCCAAAAGTTCCACGAATATGATTTTTTACCGCTCAATTTTGCCCCCAATATGAAGAATATATCTGTATTGGAAGACCAAGTCACTCATTTTAATGTACAAAAAAAACTAACTCCAAATGTGTTAATTTTGAAAGCTAAAGAGAAGATCTTACGTATCTATATATAAGTAGAGTTAGACTATTTTGTATTTTGGTTAGTAGAATTTTATTGCAGGCTACTAAAGATTATTTCTACAAGGTTTGCCTCTTGTACTGGCAAATCTACTCTACCAAATTTATTTTACAAAACGAAATCGTGAGTAATTGTGATTTGATAACCAATTAACAAAACATTTATTGACCAAAAACATAAATATTTATTGTTCCTCGTTAACTCAATCCCATCAATCACCACCATTTTATTAGAATACTTAATTTTACCCGGCAACTACTATTATCAACAAGGCCAATAAATTTTACCAATTTCTTCTTTTCGAAATGTTTGTTATTTTCCTTTTGTCGAATCAGTGTCTCATTGTTTTGTGAGTTGCTTGGGAGCCAACATTGAAAATATTTTATGAGAAGGCAACAGGAAAATAGACTGGTAATTAGTCATGAAATTGATTTTGAAACTAAAATAATTTTCTTGTTTGTCTATTCTTTGCTCTGATCTGGCTAATTGGTAATTAATTTTTTAACTTGCTATAAAGTCGTCAGTATCACACCAGATGCTCCATAACAGAAGAGAGTCCTGAAACAATTTCAAGCTTTTTGAAGTAGAACAAGTCACCAAAAGGTTATCTTTTTAATCATTTGTTCTTAGAAAATTTTTCTTTTCCTTACTTTATCGTTGTTTAATGATTATGATTAAAATTTTACCTTTTTGAATACCGTGTGACTACATTTTGGATTTGTAGATAACGATACCGTTTTGAATTCCTGCTGAAATGTATTGAGTATTAATTCAAAAATCTAAGACGAGCAGAAAACAATTCATTAATTAACAATTCAACTAATTTGATAATTTATAAAATTCCCGAGGGGGTGCTCCCATTGGGGCCTAACGAGAGGTTTCTAGTCAGAATATATAAACATAATGTCTAAAATTTTCGCTGTTTTCTTTATCATCAATTGTTTTCATTATCATAAATTATTTGTGTTAAGCTTAAAAAAAATACTGAGGCATTGAGCATTTAATCTGAAGCATACTCTAAAATAGGTAACTATTAAGTAAATTAACTCAAATTGTCTCGAATATCAATAAATGAAATCTAAACTTAAAC
>JAYJMH010066825.1:0-11571 GCA_036873815.1 Phacellophora camtschatica | reverse complement strand
TCGCACCCACCTTTTTCGTATCGCATATTCTAATTTTGTCCCTCGGACGTCGCTTTCAAAATAATTTGATGTTTTTGCCCTACCGGTTTCGAGGTACAAGCCACCAAACGGGTGAACTTTATTTTGAGACACCCGGTATATGTATGTATGTATGTATGTATGTATCATTATGCCACTAAATTAAAAGTTTACAATATATTTTCTAAAAACAAAAACAAAAAGATAAAATATTACATACATGAGTGATTTAATTACAATAGTTAAAATTACATCTAAATTTAGTATAAAACCACGTACCCCTAAACTAGAGTAGCAGGGATAGCATTAAAAGACCTTGATTCCATAATGGTCCCCTTAGAGCTGGCGCTCGAATGCAAACAGTTTAGCAAACAAACGTTTAAATGCAAACTTTTAACACATGAAATCCATGGTTTCATAAAGAGCTTCAGGAAAAGTAAAGATAAATTTTATTACTTTGGCATGGTTTTCTTGCTCTACCTGTCCTTCATTCCGTGTTTTGTTCTGTGCATAAATTATAACACGGAATGTAGGACTAGTGGAATGAGAAAAATCGAAATGGGAATAAAATGAAAACTTAACTTTTCCTAAATCCCATAGTTTCATGAGTTTCATAGATAAATTACGTATTACACATGTTGCCAAATCACTTACCCCAACTGACTTGGGGTAAGAGGTTTTCAAACCAAGGGAAAAAGTGGTGCCCTCTCCTGCCAGCCATGGGTAGCAGCTACTGAAAAAGGAGACTTTGGGTTGCGTTTAACCTGGCGGTCGGTCTACTTACTTACGTAGAGCCTTGTCAAGCTGAAATGGGAATTCCTTGGTTTTAATGTGCGGGAGTTTTTACTGCAATCGTATTTTACGTTTTGAGCGGCCAGATAAAATCAAAATAGCAATTTCATAGTTTCTGAGTTAACCGGGCTCAATTGCCTAGTTTCTTAATTCTTGAAATGTTCAATTCGGTAAATTCAATTTTTATAAATTTAATATTAGCAGTCAGTCACATTTTTAGTTATGATAATATACTCATTTCTTATTATATTCTTATTACATTTCTTATCATTCCTTGCTTTTAAAAATTAGTTAAATCCTTTGTGAACATAGCAACACCAAATTCGTCTGCTGACAACATAAAATGCCAAATATTGTTAAAAAGCGTTTGTATGCAAATAGTACCAGTTATGACACCTGTATCTGTGTTAGCTTTTAATCAAAATATCAAACAAAGTCTATAGTGAAAAGTTTAAAAACCATGATATAACATCAGAACATGCACCTTGAGGCTTTTAATTTTTACAAAGTTTATTGTAAGGTTTGTATTACATTAAAAAACAGTCATAATGTATGGGATTTTTAAATAGATTAAATATTATGTATTCAAAAGCTTTCAATATGTACCAAATGATTTACAACAAACGAGGCTACTTGCCCATTTGTAAAACGTGCTGTTTTCGTTTAAATAAAATGCGCAGGCCACATCTGTGCGCAAAGGAGAGACAATCACCTCATCCATTTAAATATCACCCAATCAAACACAAAGAAAGACAACCTCGTTTCCAGGAAAATATCCCTGCTAAACAACATCTTTGGCAGGCTTTACCTGAGTCCCTTGTTACCAGTAACAATAGATAACAAAGTAGTCTTTTGGCCAGTAGCTTTGGCCAATGAATTGAATTGCTGGGCGTCAACAAGCGATAGTGGCTGGCGGCTATACGATTAGCCTCGTTTCACAAAAACTCTCATGCCAGAAAACATTCATCATCATTTGTTATCATTTGCCATTCCTTACCGCAGCCTCGTTTCAAAAAATTTAGATTGGCCAATAAAGTCAGTCAATGTTTTTGCAATTTGATTAATGCGACAAAAAGTGGTAGCAGCCGCCGTTTCGCGTGATGCGTCATCGGTCCTTTTTTCAAGCGTGATTACGTATAACGGCAATATTTTCTTCAGCTTGAAAGCATGATTAAAGAATTGTACGTGATGCGCGTAAGATCGTTATTTATTTGTTCCTGCCGTGAAATCATTACGGGAAACACCAAGCACCTGTTTGCTATGTGTGCAGTCTCACACACAGTCTACTGTTTTGCAGATTGAGGTTTGCAGGCTGCTGTTTGCAGGCTACTGTTTAAGATCTAAAACAAGTATCAGCTGAGCAATCTTCGATTTTCGTTTTAATAGAATTCTGGTATCATATCCTTGCTATGATAGGACCACTGATGCAGGCAATGTTAAATTTGAAAAAAGCTTTTTGCACATTTGCAAGAACATAGGTAATATATAAAAAGTGCAATCAAAACATGCAAAATCAATGTAAACACGGTAAAATGGTGTGTATCAAAAATTGTTTAGAATGCTGGATTGCCATTGTTTATTGTTTATTCTTTTATATCTGATATAAGCGTTTCAGTTACGCTATACATCGACTATGCGCTATATATATAAAACGCGCCGTTGATCATCTCAAACATCAAAATGCTCTGGAGAAAAAATGCAAATAAAAACGCTGCGGTTGGACTCGTTGCCTCCTAGTCGCACACATCTGATACATAACGCTCTGAAACCTCGTTTTGAAAATTGGTTCGTGTTGGTTTTGTGGAAGAAAAGCTAACGGGCAAGCATGGCCTAGTGGTTAAGGCGCCGGACTCATAACCGCAAGGTCGTGGGTTCGAATCCCACCGAGGTCATACTTGCTGCGAAAGTGTGAAGAGAGATGCTAACTCTCTGTAATTCCAGGCAAAGGCAAAAGGAATCACGAGGTGTGGTGACATCGAGAGGAAGGACCGGGATCGCCCTGATGGGGCCCCCTTCGCCAAGCGCAGAAACCCATACCTTGCAAGAATAGCAAGTGTACATAAACTGAAAGGTTATGTACGACCCGTGTGGGGTGTTGATAAATAACGTGAAAAATCAATGGAAAGTCTTTAGAATGCACGTATAGACTCCAGCCTGAGACTTGCGTTTCTTCTTATTACTTTGCTCCATCTCAGTCTCAAATGTTTCTTATTTTTGTTTATATTTTTGTTTATTAGCTTTGCTATATAAACATGCTTTAAGGCAAGTTCAGTAACTAAATGTATTATTTTCGTACTGGTATGTTGATTACTATAGTGTACATGAAGTATTAGGGATGATATGTAACTAATTTTATGTTGTGATTTATGCAGAAAATCGTGCATCTTTATTTGTTTTGTTTGTTTGTTTTTTTCAAACCTAAGCCGTTTTGAACTGTTTCTCATTGGTGTTTCTTTTCAAGGCTGTTCTCACAGAAAAATGAATAATTAGAATAAATAGTATATTAATAAATAAATAATTATTTTCACAGAAATGACTGGATTCAGATGAACAGCGAAGTTTATGCAGTCGTCAAAACCTCAAAATGAATAGGCAGTACAAACTATTTTTATCTAAGTTTCGGTGGCATTGGGAGAAAACATATTTTATTAATGAAAGAGCCTTCGTGATAACGATTATTAATAATAAAACAAGCAAACACATTTCGCGTAAAACGTGACAGTAAATCTCATAATTGCATACAATAGCTTTGAAAACAAACGAAGATAACATTGGAGAGCAGTAAACAAACATTGGAGAGCAGTGAACATTTCATTTACAATTAGTCGATGTTTTTTACATATACTTTCGTCTGCTGCTCAGCATAGAAAAGCATTTCACCTCCCCCAAGCACATCAGAACACATCAGAACGAGGTACTCTCTATGGCCTACTTTTAACAATGGTCGTTAGAATCAACAAAAGTTGGGAATTGCCTGAAATATGGTTTTCAGAAGCAAAAGAAGGAGTCTGTTTCGAGAAAAAGAGAGACAAAGAACGCGTTGCTATCAATATTAGTGGTCTTCGTTTCGAAACATTCAAAAGCACTCTCGCTCGTTTCCCAGATACCCTTCTAGGTTGCCCGTCGAAGCGTGCCAGATATTTCGACGCATGCAGACAAGAATATTTTTTCAATCGAAACAGAAGAGTCTTTGACGCCATATTATTCTATTACCAGTCTTGGGGAAGAATATCAAGGCCTGAAAACGTCACAGAGAAGCAATTTGTTTCTGAGTTGAGCTTCTTTGAAATCGGAAAGAAAGAAGATTTTCTGACGTTTTCACAGAGAGTTGATCGAGCAATTTTGGCAGAATCCGACAAACTCCCTACAAATAAATACCAAAGATATCTTTGGAAGCTGTTTTCGGCGAGCTCCTCGACATTCGTAGAACGACTTATCACTTTTATATGCATCTTGACCCTGGCTCTATCTATCATTTTAACGTGTGTAGAGTCACTGCCCAGTATAATGTTTCCTAAATCCAAGAGCAATTTTGCAATCAAAAATGTCATATATTTATTGAACGTCGTATGCTACATTTGGTTTACGGTTGAAATTATTTCCAGGGCTGCTTCCTGTGCTAGTAAAATACAATTTCTCAAATCGCCAATGAATTGGATCGATGTAGTTGCAATTCTGCCTTTTTATTTACAACTTTTCATTGAGAGCCAAGCCAAGATAACTTCATTGTCTATCTTGCGAGCATTGCGGATTTTCAGAATAGCAAGAATCTTCAAAATCTCGCGCTATTCCCGAGGAATGCGTTCGTTGATTTATACGCTATACGCCAGCAGACACGAATTAAACCTATTATTTTTTATACTGTTGATTTCAACAATACTGAGCGCGGGATTGACATACTACGCGGAAATCAACGCAGAAGGAGCATCACTGAAATCAATACCAGAAGCCCTTTGGTGGTCAATAAACACCATTACTACAGTGGGTTATGGAGATTCATATCCAATAACAACACTGGGGAAATTCTTAGGCGGTTTCTTCTCGGTTTTTGGAACACTTTTGATTGGTCTGCCTATATTTTGCCTTGTTTCGAATTTTCTTGAATTATGGGATTCCATACGAGATACGGAAGATGTAGATTCCAACACGGAGAATAATAGTGTTTCAAGTAACGTGTCCGCCAAAGCAAATTATGTACAGATGGAAAGCATACTGAAATATGGAGAAGGTACTACTGAATCCGGATCATTTTCGTAGTATAATAATAATTTAAGCGTATTTTTCATAAGAAACCCATCCATAAGAAACAAAAAACCGGAATCGAAAGAAAATTGAAAAATTTCAGTCCTACTCATGCTGAACAAACTACGATATTAGAACATTTCAGCGAAACACATCTGTGGATCAATTGATCAATTGTATTGCTTCGAAATTTTATTTTGTCATTTTTTCTTGCGGTACCTGCCCTACATTCCGTGTTTTGATTTGTGCATTCACAGGTGAAGGAAATAAAAATGAAAACACGGAATGTAGGACAGGAGGAATGGCACAGAATGTAAAACAGGTGGAAGAAGAGAAATCAAAGTGAGAATAAAATGAGAACTTTCATTTTCCTAACGCCTGTAGAAGGATATTAAAATAACTTCACTATGGTTTTTCTTGTAATAAAAATTAAAAGAAAATTAATCTGCTTTTATCTAATCGTACGCAATTTCCACATGAAAAGTTGCTCCGAGACATTTTGGAATCAAGAAACGTTTAAGAAACGTTTAACTACTAAAATCAACAACAAAGTTAAAAAACTGTGTACTAGATCCCGAACCAAATTTTTCATGAAAAAAAGTGTGTACTGTTTAACGCATTTATGCAAACTATGAATGCATTTTTAGAGAGTTTTGAAAGTAAAGTGAAAATTGAAAGCTAATTGACTATGCTAACATCAAGCTTTATTCAAACCAGAGACGGCAAATCACTATTGAATTTAATGTTAAAGAAAAGAAAGAAATATAATTACATGAACATTTAATTTTTCTAGTAAATTTGCTGTAAATGTGTTGTAATCGAAGATGTTATATACACTCCATCCTTAATTTATATTTCTTAAATTATACATTTTTACAAGTAGAGCGTAATACAGCCTCTTTTCGCGAATCACTGGTGGGCTTACCTATCTTATATTATGTGACTTACCAATATCCAGAGATATCTCCAGAGATGTCTTGCATTGGTATTGGTACTGTTTTTAGATCAGGAAATTCGTTTGCCAGTTATCAGGCTAGAAATTTGCATTCCATTTCAAAACGAATCCTTCTCTGAGGATTTATTGCTGAAAACTCCCGCGCGAATTGGAGTTTGCCCTCGTAATTCCTGCTCGATTTTCGATTTATTGGCTTGAGTTAAAACAAAAGTAGAATTCAACGTCAACATTCCATGGAGTATTTGGAGATTTGGAAAGACAAATGCCATGTTCTATAGGATTTGAATGATGAAAATACAGTTCCAAATTGTTTAATTAATTAATTAGGCCTGTTTATGTTCATAGCAGCGCCGTCATATGCTGTTCTAGTAGATTGGGGGGGCATTGTCCTCAGAACAATAGAGAACAAAGGTTTAATTAATCAATTGTTCTTAATAGCCATTGCTCTTGAAATTATTGGGGGGCTTGCAGCATTGAAGGAGCGATGAGGCTTCGCATCGTCTTTATGAGAGAAAACAGTTTAAGTTGACCCAGGCAGGCGAGTTATCCCAAGCAGAAAATTTACAAGGAGAAAAATTGACTAGTCGGCCAGGATAAACTCCCCAGGGAGAGGAGGTACTACTTTCCTCGAGTAGGGAGGCGTGTCCTATATTTTTGGGTCTGGGGTTTCGATTCCATAAATGTATTTTGGGGTCCGAAACATTTTTCATTGAAAATTATAATTTTGGCTCTAAAAATCTGAAGTCTTACATTTTTGGTAAAATTTTAAGAAATAGCATTGAGATGTTAATAAAAAGATGTTATAGTCAGCGAATTGCATGATGAGAGGCGCCATACTATTTATTATGCTTTTGGGTATGCGTTTTCCTTCCATTAAAGTCAGCTCAAGCTTTCCTCGGACATACCCCCCTGTCCGAGTTAGATGGTACTGCCCTCTGGGGTAAACTCTCCGCTATGAACAACCTAGTGCTATGTTAGGGTTAAACACGATGAAAAATAGCAAGAAACGACCGAAGACCAGGGGTAACCCGGCTACTGATATTTTTTGCAAAAACAATGATTGTAGCTTAACCTCATCACTAGAAAGCAAAACTCGCCTTTAAACAGAAAAAATTTAGACCACTTGATCAAGATAAATAAAAAAGCTAGTCTAGCAAGGAATATGTAAAACAGTTTAAAAAGTAAAATCAGTCTAGGAGTTACTGACTTAAAGCGGTTTGAGTTTCTGAGGTTCAAATATGCAAAGTTTCTTACCAGCTGTATTTGTTGACAACGGACTAAACTGTCATAGTAGACCAGACTAGCTATATCCAGCTTGAATTTTCATTGAAATCTTTCTCATCTCACAACGCCATCTTTAACGGCTGCAGTTTCACAAAAAAGCAGTTCGTCAGATATCGCATAATTCTCCAAATAACAAATATGTCTGCCAGAATAGCTGCTTGCAACAGAACAGCACTTCGCATCTTTCGGTTAATCGCCTTTAGTCAATCAATCCATTGTTTAACTTCGAAAAACAACATTTGAGTATTAATAGAAGTCAATCCCAAGAGAGAAACAAGACGAAAACACAGACTTTGTGATTGAAAACTTCCCGAGAAGGACTCTGCAAACAAGATGTAAAAACAAAGCTCTTTGTAATTGTTTCACGCCTTTAAGCTCATTCCATCAAATCAAAATAACAAAATTTGTTGCAGATGGCTAAGAAGAAAATTGCTCGAAATTATCACATTCATTCCAGTCATTAGTCATTCAAATAAAATGCAAAAAGAAATCTTTCTAATATTCGTCTCCTCTTTACATCGCTGTGCACACCACAGCTTCAACATGATTGGATATATTGTATAATTAGCTACAAAATTTGCTTTGCAAAATTTACCCAATTCAATTCAATTCATTTATCTACCGGAGCGGTGTAAACATACCGTCAACTTTAAAGATTTTCGTACCACTGGATTGGCTCTCTTGTGCGTGTACCGAGCAACATTTTGTGTTTCTCTTTCATTGTTTCTTCGTTTCTCATTTTTTTTCTCAGGGGCTCTCGACCCCAGGGTACCATTTAATCAAAGTAGTTCACATTTGACATCACAAATAAAAATTTATCAGGAGATGACAAGTTTCTAAAATAGGAACTTCTCTCTAAAAACAAAAGTAACAAGCCAGCAAGAGAGCTGGTTTGTCTTAATTCAGTTTCAAAACAAGCAACAACTAATTCAAAACAAACAACAACCCCTCCCTCCTTCTGTTGCCAGACACGATATCTGTCCGAAGTAGATTCGCTTTAAGTCTATTTCTTTAAATCAGTAAAAAAAAATGAAATAAAATAAGAAATATGTCCCTGCGGCGGTAAAATCTTCACCAGAGAGGTTTCGCTCGCTGTTTTCTATCCTCGTTTTTTCCTCCGCAGAACATTTTACCTCTAGTGTTCTTTGTTCCCAATGCAGCGAAATCCATATAATTAATCCCACTAAAACTGATCATGTCGCTGTCAATCAAATGAGAGCTAATCATATTCTTCGATCAATATATTTTTAGAACTGTACAAATCAATTTCAGAAATTCTAAAAATGAACGTTTTTTCGCCGTACTTTTCCTTTTCTTTCTGTATTTATGCAACATTCACAGCTGCCCAAAGACATCAGCCTCCGCGAAACAGTGCCAAATAGCCCGCAGCAGCGTTTGCGATCGCCAGAGAAGAAGCCACAAGTCTTTGTCTTTGAGACTCCAATTACCGGCATTAAATAAAAATGACATGACGGTACGGAATATCACTAGGCTAACACGCTGCCGGTTCGTTTCTCAATTTTTGGTCGAAATTTTACAATTAGAATACAGAGTTGTCAAATTTCGGTGTCAGGAATTTACACGATAACGGCTAGCATTTCGTGACGGTGACGGTAAGGCAGCCAATCCATCATCACATCATGCCGGCATCATATAAACGAGAGGCCAATCCGTAACGATTTCATGCCGATTTAATTTCATGCCAGTGTCGTGTAAACATGGTCTGGAAGACGAAAATCAGCCATGTGCGCATTCCGAATATAAACCGAAAGCGTACAGAAAATGTTCTATTGCTCTGTTCCGTGCGTAACAGAGAGAGGAGGTCAAGTCAAATTAGCGGTGCAATAGTATTCGAAGATTTTATTCGAAGTAGATTAGGTTCTTTTAAACATTTAGAAGCTATGTAAAATTCGAATCAAAATAAGATGATGAAATGAGTGAAAAAAATTAGCGAGTACGTACACGCCCGCTACCTCGAAACTTCACGAGAAAGAACAATTCGTTCGAAATAGGGAATGTTCGAGATAAAGAGCAACTACACTAGAATCATTTCGAGAATGTTCGAGATAAAGAGCAACTACACGGAAATTCTCACCTGAAATATGACCGGTTTAAGATGACAAGCTAGTCGGCCACTGTGGAGGGGCGGCGGAGAAGCCATACTGAGTGGGTTGGCTCAAGACTCTCCACTTTTCTGCAAAATTGTTGTTTTTTCTGTCGTGTTTACTAAATAGGACTTTTAGCTCCCCTCCCCCCTTTGGCAAGCGCTCCGTCGCCCTGCTGTTAGTATAGGGAACCAAAGAGTGCGTTCCTCACGAGAGTGCGCAAGTCCATGAAATGTACCGCGGCGAATTAGCGAAAAAAACAGGAAAGGCATTAGGCCTATGGCATCATATTTTTCTAACAACAATTGGCATAAAAATTTCAACTTTTGGGACAATCTTTAATATATGAATCACAAAAAGCTTTTCTATTCATGCAGCCTCGCAAAAACAGAGCTGGTAACATCAGCTGTTCTTGGCGTTTTAAAATGTGTTCAATTTAAAAAAATTAGTTTTAAAATACTGGCCAGCTTAGACTAAAACACAAAAAAAATACGTCATCGCATTGCGAACAGACGCATCCTAATTTCGGAAGTACGATAACAAGTTTTGGTCTGATTCTGCAATGGAGCTTAACAGCCATTTTTGAGTGTCAGGGATGCACTTATCTGAAAAGGGAAATTAAACGCAATTCAACAAGGAATAAATTTGTTTCTGCATAACCTATCAAATTTCCCTATGTTTCTGCATAACCTATTTTCATTGATGGAAGTTGTATGAATGAAATATTGATAAATGATAAAACAAATTTGGATAAATAAAATATTAATTACTTTTAATGATTATTTGTGAGAAAAAACTTCATTTTGCACCCAATTAAATCACAAGAACATTTACACGACACGAATCGTTCAGTACCACTTTTCTTAAGTTTAAGTTGAAAGAAAATTGGGCATATCTAAATCTTTTCCAGTGAAGATTTGCTTGGTGAACTAAAAATAGAAAACGTTGTGCCAGCTCTGCAGTTATTTAGCCCAAAGTTGAACATAGGACACTTACTATTGCACCGTTGGTCATGAATGTCTCTTGAATGATCTCAATAAAGCAGACACTTCGTTATACAAAACTTTGTGATGTGAATGTACTCCATAAGACTGATACACCACAAAGCGAACATAGGACACTTACTATTGCACTACTTCTCATGAATGTCTCATGGATTATCTCTATCAAACGGACACTTCATTATACGGACACTTCATCAATACGAACAATTATTTTTGTACGAATGATGTCTGCTTTAGAGATTCCACATGTACACAGATTTCTGAAGAAGAAATCAGTTTATGAGAAACACGTATTGGAGCTGTTCAAAAGTTCAGTAACTTTCAGTACTCAGCCAGAATATCAAGAAACTTTATGAATTTTATTTCTCTCCGTAATTTCGTATTCATAGGAAGTGAAAGTGCTACAGGACGTTTAAAACATGAAAGTGTATTTCTGCTCTCATGTTTACCTTTTACTGCTTAGGAAACTTAAGAAAATGTTTATGAAACTTTCAGTATATAGTAAATTTGTGAAAAATTAAGAAATCTTTCAGTACTGAAACGCTTTCTGAGTTTCTTATCAAAAATTGTTCGACGTGGACTAAGAAGAACTCAATAAATTCGAACTACAGTTCTTACTTGAAGTATAAATAAAATATAAATTTTCTAAAATAATACTGAAACAAACAATTTATTCAATGTAACTTACTACTGAGAAATAAAATCGGAAATAGTTCTACTGCATGAGTCCGAAAGAGAGAAAAGGGGAAAAATCTACTAACCAAAGCAAATTCAAAACTGAAAGCTCTGAAAGGGATATACAAAACAATTTGAGTAAAAGTTCAGTCTATGGGGAATCGATTACGAAAACGCAGTACAGTTGAACCCGACTATCTCGAACTCTCAAGAGGAATTAAAATTTGTTCCAGATAGCAAATTCTCGAGATAACAAAACTAAATCAAAACTGAAAATTGTCAAGGGATACACACAACTGTTCGAGTTAACAGGGATTTCGAATTAAGCGATTTCCAGAGGTTCAACTGTATTAAAAGCTGATATTAATATTGTTCGGTTTCCCGTTTGCTCAAATTTTGAAAATGGCCTATAAAATCGCAGTGTTTGTGATCATTTAATACAAATTCTGAAATGTGATTGGTCAATCTCTCAAATATAAACAAAATCATACGTAAA
>JAYJMH010066814.1:0-11571 GCA_036873815.1 Phacellophora camtschatica | reverse complement strand
CCCAGGTTGGTTTGCGTTTACACTACAAAAAATCTAACATAAGTAGGTTGAACCCGGGGTGAACCCGGGTAGGTTTTGTAATGTAAACAGGGCTTAATAGTCTATATTTTTGAGAGTTTTCAGCCACTCTAGATTTTATTTTAATTTCCATTTATTATCAACTGTTGCATGCCGAAGAAAAGGACTATTCCACTGGAAAAATATTGTTTAAATCCACTTAGGGATGATACTTATAGGCAAGGTATACTTTATGTATGTTTATCAAAGACATTTCTGTTCAAGTTTACAAAAGATACTTTGCGAATTTTTGCTGAAAAGGTTACAGCACATTGCGGAGCCTACTCATTTGGAGATTTGAAGACCATTGTTTTCGTTTCTGAGATAATAAGTTCATCGACGGTCTTCCATCCGAGCTCTACAATACCTGTGCATAGAAGGGTGTCTATTGTTAGGAAATGTTGGGCTTGCTTTAAAAATCTAATAGCTTTGGCTACCGTGGATACCCGAGGCTCTACATTGCCTGTGCATAGAAGGGTGTCTATTGTAAGGAAATTTTGGGCTTGCTTTAAAAATCTAATAGCTTTGGCTAACGGGGATACCCGAGGCTCTACTATACCTGTGCATAGAATGGTGTCTATTGTAATTTTGGGTTTGCTTTAAAAATCTAATAGCTTTGGTTACCGTGGATGACCACCTTGATATATTCTTTCCTTTCAAGATTTTTGTCGATTTGAACTTCAAGGTACTTAATTTTTTAAACTACTTAAATTTCATTATCCTGAATGTGTAGACTGGATTTATCGTCTCAGGTGCACCTGTCTGAATATTTGAGTGAACCATAAACTCTTCAATGATAGCCCTAATCAGCTGAGAAATGTCCATATATACTTGGCACCTATAGGATTGTACCATCAGCATACATAGAAGCCGTGGAAGATTGGACAATGCACGGGGGATGGCTTCAGAATTAATCCCATTAATTCTGCATTACTGCTTTCTGTTTAGACTTGCCCCAAGTCTACTTTCTGTTAGAAAGATGTCACTTGAACAAAGAAAGTTACTTATGATGAATCCTATAATGAATATTTATAAAGAATATCATGATTTGCTGTGTCAAATGTGTTTTTTAGATTAATTCAAACCATTTTCAGCATGCGTCTACCAATCATCCTTATTTTTGAGTTTTAAAAATAAGCTTTTCAAGGAGCCTGGAGATTACAGGAAGGACTGATATTGGTCAATAGTATATCCATGTGCTCCATCTTTGAAGATAGAAATGACTGGGGAGTGACTCAAGCAATTTTCCTGGATTCAGAAAATTGTCTTATTTCAAGAAAGGTATTAAATAGAAACTAAATAACTATTTAAGATTTTTGATGCGTGTATTCCCACTCTGTAACTATACTTATTACATGTCGTTTGTTTTGCTCTTCCACCTGAACCGATATCTCCCTTCGGACTTTCTGAACTAATATGTGATCAATATTCACTATCCGGAGGTTAATCTGTCTGCTGAGTGACAATTTGTTTTCTTATTTCATTACAAAGTTTTGTAAAAGTTGATGTTTCTAATACCGGTGCACATATTTTTCCAACCCAAAACAAACCCAAACCATGAGAATTCGTAAACCAAAATAGTAGTTCCAGATAATTTCTATACCATGTTAATTTAATCATTTCGTTGTTTTTTCTTTGTAATTTTTTGTTGTTTTCCTTTTTGAAATTACAAAGAGAAGACAATTAAATGAGTCAATTAATAGATTGTAAATTATCTATAACTATTATTTTTGTGTCAAAATTACTAGGATCAAACGTTAACATTTTTTTTTTTTTTTTAATTATTTATCACCCTCCCTTTTACGTCAAATACACGATACAAAAATCCAATATTTTATTTTTTAAAATGCCCCCCCTGCCCCAGTGGACGCTACGGCCCTGAAAAATTATGATGAAATGAAAATGTTTTGTTATTTAAAAGAAATTTTTGATTTTGACGAGCTTTTCCTTAAGGCAAACTGTTTCCACCTTCACCGAACAATACACTTCAATATCAATATATTTTCAAATTGACTTAAATGCAACAACTTTTATTGCTGTTTTTGCGCTTATTCCAATGAAAAAAAATGCTTGAGTCACAAGTCTACAACTGCAGTTTTTGCTCAAAAAATAAGGTAAGAGTTAATAGCATTGATTATGCAAAGGTTCTGATTAAAATTTAATGAAAGTTATTATTTTTGTTTTACAAGTAAACCAATATGCTTAATTTGACTAATATAGTTCATGATTCTTGAAATCTACATAAGTCTTGAATAAAGTTGTTACAAAAGTATCCGGTTTTGGCCATTCAAAATACGTTTAATGACAATCTTATTCAAGTCGTATGTAGATGTTTCGTATTTATAGTTTACTGATCACTAGATAATGATGCACAAAGCAACATATTTGAACCCAAACGGTGATTTTTCTAAATAAACATGCAAAGTACTTCCATTGCAGTTGAACGAATATTTTATTTCGTAATCAATATATCAAGGATTGCCTCGATATATTGAATACGAAATAAAATTTGTGATTTGGCACGAAATAGACTTGGGGCAAGTGTCTAGTTGAACCCCGCTGCTGCTGGCTATCTCGAACTCTCAAGGGGAATGAGAATTTGTTCGAGTTAGCACGTTTTTGAAATAACAAGGTAAATAAACACTAAAAGCTTTTAAGGTATATACAAAACAGTTTGAAGTTTACTCTGTGCTCGAGATATTGAGTATTCGAGATGACCATTTTTCCTTTTTTTCTTTTATCAAAAAGACTAGTCTCACAGCTACAATGTTAGTTCATCAGTCTATCTAAAACTACATATGATTATAAAATTAAAATTAAACCTTGCCTTGTACAAAGAAATAATCTAACCGAAACTAAATCAAAGCTGAAAGCATATTTTGGTCGTAAAATTTGCTCAAATTTGGGCTGTTTTAAGTAAAAATGCAGAATTCGAGAAATGATGGCTTAAACAGGTAGATGTGGAAAAAGGGCAGCTGGTGAGTATATTTTACTTAAAAAAAAATGCTTAAAAACAGCTCAAATTTGAGCAAATTTTACGACCGAAATATAGCTTATTTCCCTATCATCGTGGCCGGGTTTAGTAACCATATATATCTGCATGGTTACTAACTCTGCGCGGGCAACATGCCAAGTCCTTTTTTGCGTTGCTCTAATTAGAACGAAAAGTTCCTCAAGCCATCTTTAGTGTAATCATGTATTTGATTGGTCGAGCAGCGGGCAATACAAACCCATATTGCCCGTCGTTATTGGATACAAGCCTGTGTTGCCTGTTGTCATTAGGAACAAATGCCCAACTGATCGGCTAAACTCTGATTGTATTGGTCAAGAGCGTTCGAAATCACAGAAATGTTATTATGTTATCGAACATCAGTTTCGATTTCGCAACATTGTTGCTGAACACAACATCGATTCAAATACTACTACTTCAATCCCCTGTGTTTGCTGCTCTCCCACTGTACGTCTTGCGAAATATCAGTTTAGTACGACTCAGTTAATAAGTGTAAGTTAAATTTGATAATCTTTGCGCCCCGGGGTCTGGGACACAGTCTACGCATTTTGCTAGCACGCAATTTCAACCTCGTTATCAGCAATATATTTAAAAGAAGAAATACCTTCTGGTGCAAATTTCTCGGAAGCGTGCAAATTTATTTTTGCAATTTTAATCAAGATATTTGTCATTCAGTTATCAATAGAAGTGCTTCGTTTTTTATTTTCTGTTTCTTTTTAATTTCTGTCATTGAGATATAGTGAGATACCAAATTTGTTTTGTTGAATTTATCACATTAAGAATTCAATTTATATTTGGAAGAATACAACGCAGCTGTGTTTGTTAAAGTTTGGCTTATTTTTCTGAAATTTGTTAACTCGTCATCGAAATGACCTTTATATGTTTGCTTTGCAGACTGCGAAACACGAAAAAGTTCTGTTTTATTATTTGATAATTGCTAAATATTAGGCCAAATTATTGGATTATTTGATTGTTCGATCATTTGATTCGGCAAATGTAAAATGCGACGTTTGACTTGGATTAGATGCATGTGATAAATTTGGATCGACACAAATTATTAGAAGCAACTCGATCAGTCGCATTTTATTCATTATATTCGACTTTGGTGCTTCGGTGCGACCATGGCACAGTGATCCAGATGATGGAATAAATAGGAAGAATTGGACTTTCATCAACTGGTAAAACTTTACATTTCCCATGAAAAGGGAATGCCGGGGTTAACAAAAAATGTGACAACTTGTTCTGTTCTAATGATTTTTTAAAGTTTGTTGAAACTTCTTTTTATTGTTTATCTTAGTACTTCCTGTAAAATCTATTGCTTTTAGCTTAGTGTTAAAATTTTATAACTCAATTTCATAATTGTAAGATTTTTACAAACTTTGTTTCATATGAAAGATTTGTATCTCAGGTGCAAATTTTGTCCAGAAACAATGCACAAAGCATGGGTAACCGGATGCATATACAATATTTGCTAGTTTTCATTAATTTCGTCGAAAAAGAACAATATAATAGTAAAAAACTGTTGACCATAATGGGCAAAAATGATACGCAAAACCATAAATATGCAAAACTATGAGTAAGTTTCATTTCTCCATCAAAAATCTACAACGGTTCAAAAATCAATACCTTAAGAGCATTTCTAAGTCAGGCTTAGGGTGACAATTAGTAAGATTATATGCATTACCAATCTTACCCCAGGCCTACATACCTTACCCCCAATAGATCCTATATTTAGGTTCTCTCTCAATGCTCTTTTTGAATTGTCCAACATTTTTTTTTACTGAGATCATTCCACATAAGAGAAATTAAATGGACTAACTAAATAAGTGCTCTTTTTGGTGCTATCCGGTAAGGTAAACTGGAGCTTGATTATTATGTAATCTGTTCTAAGGAAACCGTAAGGTCTTCAATCTGTCATTGTTACTGCATAAAATTTTATAAAATTATTCTTGTTAGCGACCGGTCATTACATTAGCGAAGGGGGGAATGGAGGAGAAATTAGTTTGAGATTTTAAATTTTCAACACCCCCTAACATCTGCCAAATAAGTTAAAGACCCCCACTTGTCAGCCACAGTTTTTCGAAGGTCCCCTCTTTTTTATGCTAAAAGGTTAACCAGAGACGTAGGTAGCCACTCAAAATTGGGAGTGCCAAGAAAAAGGGGCACATGGTAATATGCCTATACTAATGCATTTTTCTGTAAACTTTTTTCAAAAAGAGGACACAATTTACCAATTTACACAAGATTCCAAAATCCTCTCTGGCTCCCCTGATTCCTATGTCACTGTTGTGAAAAATAAGAATGTAACTGCGATGAGCCATATGTATTTGTGCCCGTGGGGCGGGGGTATATACCGGTGCGGAATATATCATTTTTTGATTTTTTCAGAAATTACATTTCAAGGTATTATTTTTGGGAAACTCATAAATGTTGGAGTATCATCTTTCAAAATACTTGATTACGTAATTGGCATTTTGTCACAATTATTAGATGACGATCTTAGGATGTGTATTTCTTATTTAGGGTCTGTTATCATCAATTTTTAGGGTATTTATTTTCTATTTCTTATAAATTTTAGGGTATATATGGTTTTTGAAAAATTGATAAATTTTAGGGTGTGATTTCACATGTTAGAATTTGCACACACCCGTCACCTGCCTATTGAAATTACCCCCCCCCCTAGATGTTTGCATGTGTTAATTCTCTGTTCGCGTATTTTATAGTAAAACAAACGTTGATGCAATGTTGTTAGGTTTATTTAAATTAAATTGATTTAAAAAGGAAATCTATTCAAAACAAAAATCCTATTTTATGTCCAAGTGCGTCCTTTCATGAACTTGTTATTTATTTTATAATAAAGCGAGTTGTGCGAAGCTTGTTTATTTTTGAAATCAAATATTTGATCGACAGACCGAATAATTGTCGAAATGATATTATGTTGATTTAAAAAAAGCAGTTATTTGGTATGCAGTTTTTTCTTTCTTTCTTTAGAAATTTTAAGCCGTGGCAAGATGGAAATAGGCTAGAAAAAATAACAATCAAAGTTTGTGAGTATATTTCTTTGAAGCCAGCTAATAAATATATTCATGCTTTGTAAAACGTCAATTTATTAATTAAGAATTATTATGGATGATGATAATTGCTCTAAGAATAGTTATAAATACGAAAATACAAAATTGATTACAATATTTGTCACAAAAGTATACTGGAATAGACCAATAAAAGGTTCGGAATATTTTGGACTTCAGAGTAAGTAAGTACCATATATGATTGGTAAAACATTATAAAACATTATTCGCGTAATTTGAAAGACAAAAGAAGACATGATCGTTTAAAAACATGTTTCAAGTTTTAATATTTATTCCAAACTTCTCAAATTTATGTAACAAACAATACAATACTACTAAAATACATAACAATAACATCAAAATACAAACAAACGTACACACTTCACAAATAAACTTTAGAATTTCAGAACTACAAAGGAGCTCTCAGATCTCTTTCATTAGAAAAATAGGAAACATAACAGTGTAAATAATGCACTTATGGCAAAGGCACTCACGACACCAACAAAAGCACTTACGGCAAAAACACTTACGGCAACACAAAAACACTTAAAGCAAAAGCACTCACGACACGAACGAAAGCATTTACGGCTAAAGCACTCACAACGCCAACAAAAGCACTTGCGGCAACACAAAAGCACTTGCGGCAAAAGCAGTCACGACACCAACACACCAACAAAAATACTTACGGCAAAGGCACTCACGACACCAACAAAAGCACTTACGGCAAAAACACTTACGGCAACACAAAAAAACTTAAAGCAAAAGCACTCACGACACCAACAAAAGCACTTGCGGGAACAACAAAAATATTTAAGGCAACAACAAATTTGAACCAAAGAAGCTAAAGTGGAACTGGCCTAAACAAAAAAACGAAAACAAGAATCCTTTACGTTCCATCAAAATGAATTGCGACATATGTGCTAATTTGTTACCAGAAGATGCACGATTTTGTCTTCGGTGTGGACATGGTAAGATGCACTTTTAGCAAAACCTGTAACAGGCCGGTGGACCAGTCCGACACTGATCGTTCTGTTGGCTTATCCGGCATGGCATTGTCCGACACTGTTCGTTCCTGAACCGTGATTTTAGGGACTGTGCAATATTCATTTTATTACATGCCCGGTGAAAAAACCCCTGAACTTTTTCTTTGAAGACATGTGTTTGCGCCGTAAATCTTATGATTGCCTAAATTCGCGGTTTAATACACGATAAAGCCATGCCATGGTTAAAATATTTCGTTCACATGTACACAAATTACCAAACAGATTTTGGCCTATAAATATAAGTAGTTACCCTGCTGTGTTTTGCACTGGCAATGAAATAAAATGGATTTTACATTATCCTTTTCTTCGTTTCCAGAGATATCTGTGTTTTAGCGTTTATGACTCGTCGCGCGATTTCTTGTTTCTCTACATTTTTTGATAGATTTGACCCCAATTCCTCCATTACACTAAACTGACTGACACGGCAACAACAACAATCAAAGAACGAAAGTGCAGGGAAGTTAGTGAGTCTAAGTCTAAGCAGGGGCGGAGCTTGGCTTGTAGGATGGGGGGGGGGGGAGAAAAGGTTCTTCAGAGAGAGATAAAAGTGAGGTAGGTTTCTTTATATATCTTCCTGAGAATGGGAACGAGAACGGAAACTTTGAAACTTTGAACGGAACGGAGATTGAGGTCAGCAACTGGAGATGCTATTCTCTTTTGTAACAATTCTCTTTCGTAACTATTCTCTTTCGTAACTGTTCCCTTTCGTAACTATTCCCTTTCGTCACTATTCCCTTTCGTGAGAGCAACATAGGCTGAAAATGATTATTATACATGGGCTCAAAATTATTGAATAAATTACAAAGTCAAAGTCAAAGTCAAAGTCAAAGTCAAAGTTAACTCCATCATTGTAAATAACTTTTTAAACTATATTGGTATAAATTATATATTTAGGCACATTAGGTTGACAGGTCCTTGGTTGATAGCAGCAAATTCATTTTGCTGAACGAGTTTACCTGTATAAATATGGTTTTATTGCCATTATTATTAAAACTACAAATAGCGTAAACTCTTTCAAACATAAAGTCAAAAACTGCTATATACAAAATTTACTAAAGAATGAAGATGGGAATTGAATGTACCGATAATTATGCTTGTGTTTCTTTTAATTTTAGTAAAAGATACATTATTTATTTTTTCTTAACACACCTCTAAAAGGGACTATCACGGAATTAAGGTCACCTCGATCTTTCTGATGTTGTCCCTGCCACTCTAGTTTGGGGTTTGTTGTTTTTAAATGTTTTTTATTGATTGATTTTGTATTTCTAATACTGTTATAACTTTAATATTTTATATATTTTATAACTTTGATTTTTTAGCCGTTGTAATTTTTAGTGGAGAAATGAAACTTACTCATAGTTTTGTATTTTGTATTTGGACCCCGTGCCCCCAAAGATTTTGTGAATGCCCTTTTTATGGCTAGAAGTTCCCTTTCTAGGTTTCTCTTTTTAGAGTACGCGTGTTACTTCTACCTTCTAAACTCCCCTAGACAAAATTGTCCTTTCAAGCAATATTTGCTTCCCTACTATGTCCCTGTATTAGTTGACTTACTAAACCATCTCTTTGTAATACTCCCTAAAAATGATATGTCGCTAATAATAGAAGTCCTAATTGAAGCTGACTATCACAACAACAACAACAACAACTACTACAACTACAACTACAACAACAGCAAGAATAGAGGGACATCATAGCCAGCCAAAATACAGGGACATTTTGGTTTGTGAATTGCGGCAGTAAACCTTTCCATTACAAAAAAGTTCATCACAGCATTGCGCGACGGTCAAAAGATAAATTCATCCTTACTCCGGTCAGTGGAAACGGAGCGTTATTTTTTGAAAATCATCTAGGTGTGGTTTTTCTACTTTGCAGTTTTGTTTCATATCTTTCTGACACTCCCTTGTGTGCCAGCTTGAATCAAAGTATTCGAGGATTCAGTTTGAAACGATATTACAATACAAAGGCAATGCAAGAATTAATATTTTATGTTCATGCATAATTTAAAAATCCTAATTAAAAGCCTAATTGAAAGCCTAATTAAAAGAGTCTGATAATCTTAGATTTACATTTATATCATGCTTAAAACTAAATCTTCTTCAAAAATCAGCGAATTTATCATTTTTAACAAGCTTTATTTTGATTATTACAGGGCTTTAAAAATTATTGTATGAGAGCCTGCATTCAGCTCCTACTCTTTTGTCAAATTACTATCGGCAGCCGTTTTATCTCAAGGTTCAGCCCCGACCGATAATTTTTATGGTGAAACTGCTTGGAGTTATCTTGCTTCATTGTTTACCTATTTAACACATTGTAATTGTTGCTGGCGTAGCCAGACTATATTTCGGATCGCTTCGTATACATTGTGGCAGTCATAGCGACCAAAAAATCACATGACACTCACGTGACAATTCAATGTTCCATTTTCGTATGATTGTAGAATTTTGTTTTTGCTGCGAAGAAAACGTTTCATTTGGCTGTTTGTTCGATACTAGAATACTAGATGGGCAATGGCGGCATTATTAACAGAAATGGAGATGACAGTTTCACACGAGGAATAGGCTCTTTTCTTTTCACTATTTTTAGCTAGAAGAATATGTTTCACTTTTTAGCTAGGTTTTCAATCAGGACTGAAGCTATCGTTACTTACTAACCAGGGCTTTTGGTTTGAAATTTTGTTTCTAACCGAGAATGGCCTCTTTCATCGATTACACAGCTTATGACCGGCTTATGACTTGACATCTCCGAAAAAGTGGGTTATTGGATTCCCTTGTCCATTTTTCGCTTATTTTATGGATCTATTTCCCTAAAATATATTTATTTATTTTTTCTTTTGTAAAGGCTATAAACATGTAAGAAAACACCACCAAATACAGATGTCTATTGAACTCCTTAAAATTGCTGCATTTTAATGACAGAAACATTTTTTTAAGGCCAATAAAACAGGCCGACAGCACTTTCGCAATCTATAGTTTAATTTCGGCTCGAAAATTCTTTGGAGAAACAGTGGGGAAGGGGGCTGTCGCCTCCTTAGAAATTTTGTAATTATCGGAATATTGGAGAAATTTGGTGTTTGTCGGAAAATTTTGATCATGTGACGGTGATTTTGTGCTTAAAAACCAATTTGTCGCAAATTTCGACCTTCTTTCCCAGCTAAAAGAAGGTCCCATTACGCCCCTGCATTGAAGCAATGAAAGGCAATGAAGTTTTATGATGGATCCAAATATTTTAAATTATAAAGAACAATTCCCACCTTAAAGAAACTCATTTTTCGATCTATTGTTCTCCATTAATTAACCTGTGGTTTTTCATATTATTCTGGTCAGAATTCATGGTTTAAGTTTCTTAATAAAGTGGTTTTTTAAAATCGGGATATATTACTGTGCATACAGACTTGACTCTAAATTTAGGTTTTGCATATAGTAAAGTCCCATCTTAAAGAAACTGAGTTGAGTGAGTGAGTTATCACATTTAACATGCCTAGCCCGCGAAAGTCTCGAGATGACTTGTTTCCAGAAGTGGACACGGGTCAAATGCTGATTTTGCATTACATCGTTTATGGCTGCGAATAAATTTTGAATTTTCTTCAAGATATCTCAAATGCATGATATACTTTGCACAGAGTAACCACAAATGTTAAATCTTAAAAATTGCGATGTTGTACAGCTGCAATTGACACTAAAGTATACTTAGTTTTTGTATACATCGATTAATAAGGTTTTATAAATCGGAGATAAAACATGCACACATCAAAAACATGTTGCTACTGCAAAATATCGTACCTCAAATTTGACAAAAAAGCAGCAGAAAATTTGTTCTGTTTATCTTGTTGACGTTGACTTTAAATAGAAACAATATGTTTTTAATTCTAAATCTTTTTTCTTCATGAAACTTTAAAGCGGATCAAACAGTGAAAAATGTTGCGAGCAAGACAGTGAAAAATACATCTTCGCAAGTCAAATTTGGATGAATGAAACACTTCGTTGGATAAAATTAGTTTGTTGGTGTAATTATATGCCTAATATGTTTCTCTTATGAATAAATGTTACAAGGTAAATTGAAATATTTCCAGGGCGTTACAATCTCTTATTAACCTGATTAAAGTTGAAAGTTGCAGAAAAGCCTTTTTACCTTTTTCAAAAAGCGGTAATAATTTGTGCAAAATCAACATGAAAAATTACTCACCGCGCCAGGTACAAAAGTCTTTTCCACAGTGCTTACTGCTTAAACTCCGCAACTCGCCCAGAAATGATGTTTGTTTTTCTTCTTCTTGCAAAATCTAATTTCTCAATGACCTCAATTGCTCAGATTAACATTTTGCAAAGTTTCATTCACTGGAAGGGTTTCATCTCCCTCAATTTATGACGACGGTTTTTTAGCCCTCTTGCTCGCAACC
>JAYJMH010066803.1:0-11571 GCA_036873815.1 Phacellophora camtschatica | reverse complement strand
CAACTATATTCATCTCTACAAGCCTGTTTCGTGATAGACTCACTCTTCAGGAGATGTTGATGTTAATATATATATATGTAATGTTATGTATAACATTTATACCTCTATAATTTTCCCATTTGGATCATATTTTTCTAATAATTCTTTTGCAACTTTATAAGTTTCATTTTCTGTGACATCTTCCAGCTAAAATTACAAGATTAATGGAGTAATAGAAACTCAAAATGAAATCAGAGCAAAGATAGAGCAAAATTGTGAAAAAAAACTCATTCTATATTTAAATAATGCCTCTCAGTTGCTTGCGTCACGAGAAAATTTCAGCAAATTATTGAATTTTTAAATGAAGTCTGTAAAATGCGTAAAATGCGTAAAATGAACAATTGCATGAAAGTGTTTTTCTGGTTTTTTGATGATCAACCAAAATATAAGGTGCACACGCCGGAGTAGCACTTGGAGTTTAAAAAAATATGTCAAAAACTTTTCATCAACAATGAGAATGAAATACACACAGACAAACCGCAGTGTCTTCTGATGTAGAAACAAACAGAAAAATGACAAATTTGGCATAAAATAAAAAAGATAATCCACTTACTATTTTCTTCTTACGTTCACTCAAATCTTCAATTGCATTTCCTGAAGAAAAGATTTCTCGTCAGCATTTACACAATTAAACACTTGAAAATTCAGCAATGAGCAATATTTAGGAAAATAGTGTTATATACTGGATATGATGAGTAATGCCACAGCATATAAATAAGTATGTATAAAAACGTTATAAATTATTTTTTACCCTATAAGTAAATATGTTCAGTAGGTGCAAAATACAAACACATAAATTTTTATGATAGCCTTGTTAATAGGAGCAAAAATTCAACTTAATTTATAATAATAATAAGTTTGTAAAAAAAACCTGATACTATTAAGCACCATATACTCACCAATTTTCTTAATCCTCGTGACAAAGAAAAAATGAAAACATTTCTTCAATAAATAAACTCTGAAAAAAAACAAATTATATAAATATATCAATTCAATCAATATATACAAACCAACCTAAAACAAATGTTGACAAAAATAAACAAATAAAAACAGTACTTGATTGCCCCGACCAAGACGCAAAAATTAGTTCAACTATTTCATAGAAGTAAGCAAATTGATGCAAAATACAATCTTCATAATTTTATTTAACTAACAGGAATTTTATTACACTTGCATCAAAGTAAATCCACGGAATTAAGAGTGGCAGAGCACCTGGGGACTGGGCGTCTAAAATAAATGTGGCTATCCCTCCAAGCAAATATGACAAATTGAATACGCGTAGTGGCTCATGCAACTACTTTCAAAGAAAATTTCGCCAGGCACATTGCGTTGTATTGACACAGCAACAGCAACAGCAACATCAACAGCAGTCTATTTTTACAGTGGAGCCCAGGAACGATCATGCTTATGTCTGATTTCAGTTTACACTTCAAAACGGCGTGAGTGGGACCACATTGTTGGATGTCAGTCCCTCACCCGGTCGGGAGTCACATGTGTCGCAAGTGGGACCTGTCCTTCATCTAGCTACTCCAGGCAACAGCTCAAATTTACCACGTCTATTTTGTCTGCGGCTCAAATCTCAAAGCTCGATGTTCAGACAGACACAACAAAAATTGTCTTGCACCGGCGTATCTCTCCAACATGTTTACGAAAAACTCTGCTTGTGACAAGATTCAGTTAAGAAACTCTGAGACTAACCTACGTGTCCCACTTATTTTCAATTTTTTTTAACAGCTCTAATGCATTATATTTACAAAACTGTATGGCGGCTATGAACTAAACATTAATATTGGTTACAATAAACGAAAGCTTATGAAAACGAGCAACGGACAGATTAGCTTTTCCTGTAATGGTGTACACCTCTGGAACGACCTTGAATTGAGAGTCAAGCTGCTTTCAAATCTTGCTTATGTTTGCATTAATTTATGTTTTTTTCCTTTTGAACTGTGTAAATATTTTTACGTATTTTAGTAATATTTTATCAAGATTTAGAAACTGAAAGATCGAGAGTTGAAAGAGAAGTAAGCAATTACCGTGGATAATAAGTTTCGAGTCCTTGAGACAGAGGAGAAGAACAACTGGGAAATTAAGAAAGAGGCTCTTGTCCAAAAAAAGAATACATTAATGACACAGGAAGTACTGGATATGATGGATGCAAGGCAGAGGTAAATATTCTTCCAAATTCGCCGATATTCCTTCCCTTTCCTTTCCTTCTTTTCTTTTTGTAATCTTCTCTTCCCTCATTTAATACAATTTTTCAGGCAATTTTTCAGTGAAATATTGAATGCTCAAATTATTGAACGTCTTTTGTTTGGGTTTGAGGTTTCAAGGAGATTCAAATTTTCTTGAATTTATGAATAAACGGGAGTTGGCATCAAAATAAAGAAATCAAAAGTTAAAAAGACATCAACGACAGAAAATCAGGGAAAGAATTTTATTTTGATTAAATGAGCAATGGTTCAGTCCTATTGTACAGTGTCCCAAAACTTCATGGGACTATGAGCTTGCATTCCATTTCTTTGCAAAGGGTGTCAAGGGCTGACAAATAAAGTAAGGGAATCATGACAAGAATGGAGATGATAGACCAAAAAATCCGGAGAGAATGCCGGAAAGCCAAATGGTTAGATGAGCAGTGTGCTTAAATGGAGCAAATACATACACTATGATACACCAAGAAATTAAAGAGATTAGTGGTAAACATACATATACCACCAGTGGTTGCATTAGGCTAAAGATAGGACAAAAATAATGGACAAAGAACAAGTGACCAAGCAATGGTCTGAATATGTAGAGCAGATAGCTGAGTGTTAGAATAGAAAATGTAGTATCAAAATACACAAACAGAAGCGTAAGGCAGGGATGCATTTTTTCGCCTGATTTAATCAAAATATACAGTGAGCATATAATCAGAAAGATGTCGACGGCATACTAATTGGAGGCAAGAATATGAATAACCTGGGCTATGCAGATGATAACGTTTAAAAGGATATTTTGAATATGTTGCATTTACATTAAAAAAAAAACATATTCAGTTTAGAGGCATGCTAAAGTAATTGAAAAACAATTAAAATACTACAAACTTACAAAGCTGGAAAACACCCAAAAGGTAACAGCCAGATGGCTCTTTCTGACCAGTTGTCAGGTAACAGGAAAAAATAAAAGATTGCCACAGCAATAGAATATGAAATAATTGAAAACGTCAAAAAGGACAATACAATTTTCTTCTGAAGTTTTTGATTTCTTTCAAGTGTAGATGCAAGCTTCTTTGTATCCTGAGTAAACAATTTTTAACACTTGTTAACAATAACACAAACAATAAGTTCACAGATTTCATTATTAATACCCTTGTTTACACTACAGTATGTTGGGTAAATTTTTATCTAGATAGAAAGTTATACCACAAGCATAAAGTTTATGCATATAGAGGTACAGATATTTATCTGCTTAGTAGCCATATAAAATCCTACCATGAAAGCAAACTAATTCTAAACTTATCCTGATAGAAACTCATCTAGCATAGTGAAAATGATTTTATCTGTATAAAAGTGTGTATACATTCACAACAAGGCTATTTTTATTTCGTGCTGAGGTAATTTAAACATAACAAAAGGAAATTGGTGATCTTGTTTTGATATCATAATAATCATCATTTGCAATTGCAAGTTATATTTTACTGTATTATGAAGGATAAAGTTTGCCAAAATAACTTGGAGGTATAGTAAGGCAGATTCTTTTTTTCTTATATGTTTTCTGCTAACTTGGGCATCATAATAAATTGTCTTTGAGATTATTTGGTGAATAGATTATTCTTTGACAGTAATCTTAGTGTCTGAAATTTAAATGAAAGAGATATTTTTTGAGTGCGCTTTTTGCATGAAAGTAGGCAATGTGCATGCCCAAACAAAATTAACTCAAACTTGACATCCTTGGAGAAGCTAAACGGATAAAGCTGCAGTATCTGGTACAGTGTGAACAGAATCTATCCATATAACTTTTTATCCACAGATACAAATATGTCTTGCATAGTGTAAATGGGATCTAATATTGGTTCAAAGATTTTGTTTTTGCATGCAGAACTTTTAATATATAGTATCACTTTTATGAACAAACAATAATTTGTATAAATTTTGATTTCTATCACAAAATTCCTATTTGATTTACATGCAATGTGCAAAAGTCATTCAGCAGCACAAAATAATCAGGATGCATTCCATCATGCACCATACACCAAAAGTTAACAATCATTCACCTTCTGGCAAAATCTAGCGTGCAGGTGCATAAAATTATTGGTTCCGTTGTTTTTATTTTTAAAGAACATTGTACTTAGTTATATTTAATGAACATTGTATTTAGTTATATTTAATGAACATTGTATTTAGTTTGATAAGCAGGATTAGGGTTCTTTCATCTTCAATGGGTGTACCTTCTTCTATTAGACAGGCCCTTGTTGAATTCGTTTTCTGTAGTAGGCTCAGACAGAATCCAACCAAATCCACATCCTGTTTAGAGTGTTCTTTTGGTGAATTTAATTACATCAAATAATCATTATTCCCAACACAGTTCAATTCCAGGTTTGTTTTTATCGAAAACACCAACATTATACAGTTAATTTCTCTTCAACAACGATGTGTACTTCAAGAGAGTTTATAGACGGTACAAGACAAAGCAAGAAGAATGAACATAGCAATAACCAAATGCAACATTAAAATCAGTCTGGTAAATTATTAAATTATAACTAACATAAAAATGCTCCTCACAAACTAGACTGGGAAATCAGCTGTGTGCAGTGCATGCGTGGAAGATCTTCCATGCGTAATTTAAAGATTGTGTGTGTATTTTGCAAATTTCAAGTGTGCAAAAATTAAGTTGCATTGATTTATTTGATTGTACTAATATTTTTTAATTAAAAGCCGTTTTGTTTATTAATAAATGCACACTTGAATTCAAAGCAAGCAAACTTTTGTGTGCAGTAGTTTAGCAAACTTTCCAGTCTGGTATTTAAAACATTGCATGACTTACATCCTCAATTCCTTCCAATACTTCTCTTGTTGTTGCTCTTTTCTAAAATGTAAAGTGAAGGGTTATAAAACAAATTTTCCATACTATAAACAAAGCGGTTTGTCTTACGTTATATGTTGTTCACAGTTTTATTTTTATTGTTTCATTCTATAGATTATTTTTTCATTAAAAACACTACCTTACACATCAAAAAGTAAATAATTTGATAAATAAAAACTATTTGTCGTGATCAAAAGATTGGCTGCTTGCAAGATTCTTTATATATACCCACCATGAATTGGATATGTACGATGATTGATATTTGGATAAAAGGGCCTAAAAACTTTCTCACTACATGATGAATATCAAATCATCTCTTCTTTTCCTTCTTTTTGTTGATAACTTAAATACTTACCCGAAAACGTGAAACTATTGAAAGCATCAAACCCATGTTCTTGACATCTAAAGAAAGTCCAGCATTTTTATAACGGACATGTATCTTTCGTTGCCACTCCACCCCAAAAAAAGTCAGTGTGACGTAATTCGTTTTTCAAATTGAGCAACAGTGGAGTGATTTGATTTCTTGGCATGTGCCTGGTGTAAGACTTACTGAAATTTGTTTGTCGTTTGAGATTTTATAGATCCTCCTCCTTTTGAATCATTTCCTTTCCCTTCTCCCACATAACGTAGTCCCCCCTCCCCAAGGGGCAATACTTCTTGACTTGGGCAGGGGGTGTGTCCTATATTTTCGGGTCTGGGATTTCGATTCGACTATTTATTTTAAGTACTAAAAAGTACTATTTATTAAAATACTAAGTACTAAAAAGATGTAATAGATAGCAAAATTTTATCATAACATGCTCCATACTATTATATTTTTCGGTCAGCTCAAGATTTTCTCGAACACGCCTCCTACCCGAGTTAGGTGGTACTGCAACCCCCCCCCCCATACCTGACTCTTGTGTGCAGTGATAGCCAATTTGTGCAGTGATAAAATGAAACTGTTCAGTGATAAAGCATGAAAAATCTGCAGTGATAAATTCTTTGCAGAAAAACCTTTTTCGTTAAAATGAATTCTTGTCAAAGATCGTTTTAGAGGGAGGGGCGCATTTTAAGCCAATTAAGCCCTATAACTACCCTTTTAAACAAAATATGCAGTTATCAAAATTTTGTGTTCCACATACAGTGTACATTTTAGTTAATTTAATGAGACTGAATTGAACGGAACATTATCGAAAAAATCACGAATTACTGTAACATGAGTCATCGTGTGTAAGTATCAAAAGCGTGTAGGGGTGGAACGACCAAGGGAGAATGACCTAAAATCATACAAGAGAAGTGTTGCAATTTTGCAAGGGAAAACAGAGAAATCACACAATTTTGAAAGAAGAAGGGAGATTTGAGCCTCTGTTCGGCTGTTCCACCCCCTGTGTTTCGAATCCATATTCTTTTGCATCCACATTCTTTTTTAATATTCCAAATTAGAAATCACAAAAATTTAAACAAATTGTCTAAAGCAATCTACTTTTTAATTATTGACTTATATACAACAAAAGTTTGCGTTCTTCAACATTAAGAAAAACCGTCACTCAATCAAGACCAAATTCTAATAGTACCATCAGAAGCACCAGATATCAAGAATTCTCCATTTCGATCAAAAACAGCATCTTGCACTGCGTCCTCATGTCCTGTGAGTGATACTACATTACCTCCGGCAATATCAAACATTTTTACCATTCCATCATTGCTGGCAACGGCTAAAACGGTCGTGCTTGGATCGAAAGCCACTCTGTTACCAGGATGTGGTCCAAAATCCAGAGTTTTTAAAACACTTGCGGTTCTTATGTCCCAGAGTTTGACAACGCCGTATGAGTCACACGATGCTAATGTATCACCCTATGACATAATCAATTAAAGAATAAGTGTTTGAAATACTCTATTTTTCAACCAAAGCAGCTTATCACAATGGGCAAGAGGAACTTTTAGGAAATGTATAACGTTTAAAACATTTTCATAAAAAAGGGGAAATTGCTGTGTTGATTTCATTATAACTATTGACAAGATTTTGCTCCAAAAAAAAACAAAACCAAAACAAAACAAAACAAAACAAAATTACCACAGCTAGTAAACTACATATTGTGCAAAAAATTACAGAAAAATGGTGTGGCAACATTAACAAAGTATCACAAAGTATTCTTGAAAAAGAAGAGACTCGATATGAAGAAGAGACTCGATAAAACATAACAGATAATTTAACAATGTAAGTATACAAACACTCAAAAAATGTTACCTTGTTATTGAAAACAACATGATTTATGGAATGAACGTGACCATAAAGTGTTTGAGAACAAAGTCCAGTGCGAGCATCCCACATTGAAATTGTTTTATCGGCTGAACATGTGCAAAGGATGTTTGAAAATGCCAAAAACATGATGCTGTTAACAGAATCTGCATGGCCACGAAGTGTATTACGGCAACGTGAGCTAAAAAAGATATAATATTGCATAAATGATTTTTACATAGAACCAAGTTTACTCTATTTCCAAGTTACATGACAAAGTTGAGTTACTCTCCTGATAATAAATAGTATGCAAACTCAGCGGAGTGTTTGTATGGACAATGAAAATAAACAAGAAGATTGTACAACAAATTTTTGTTAAAAATAACTTGAATGTAATCACAAAACGTGCATTCCACCCAGAAGCATCTAATTTAGGGGCTCTTTTCTCGTTAGTAATCTACTCGGAGAGGATATGCTTATTTTTTGTTTAATTTTCAGTTACTTTACAACATTTCGTACACTAATTAATTGAGTTATAGAAGGGCATTTCAGTGCTGAAGGTTGCACGGGACATGTCACGAGTTACAGTAAGAACCCACCAATAAGAAACTGACTTATAAGAAACCACAGGCTGATTTTTCGCAAAAATTTACAAATAATTTTTGAAAATTGATTTCAAGAGTTAATTTAAACGATGGACATATAGTAGAGTATTGCTATGATTTTTCTATCACATTTTATTCGCAGCATACATCAGCCTAACTCTATCTAAATTGCCAAAATATTAAGAAACCAGACAGGCTGACTTTCAAAAACCGTTTTCTTATTGGCGGGCTCCTATTGTATCGCTAGTTCAAGTTAAGCGAATTCGAGTTACCGGGAATATACTGTAACTAAAATGATTTCCCGCAACAAAAAATCTGTCGAAAGCAGTGCAAAGATCCAATGCTATTTTTAAAAATCATGTTTCATTCAATTAAAAATTTTTGGTCAAACAGTCTTATTTCAAAAATATAGCAATAATACAACAACAAAAAACGTTGAAATGATATAGCAAGGAAATATAGAAAATATAGAAAAAAAGAATAATAATAAAAATTACCTGTTAAGATCCCAAATTTTTGAAGTTCCATCCATAGAACATGTTGCAAGAAAATCACCACAAGAATGAAAACTGCACCCCCAAACTGCCTGTGTGTGATCTGTAAATGTTTCAATGCATTTTGCTTTTGCAAAATCCCATAATCTTACTGTCGTATCGCCTGATGAAGTTGCGAGTTTAGAACCACTAAACAAGAAAAAAGCTCTTAATGGTATAAAAACGAGAATCTTTCAAAGAAAAGAAAATATTTCCTGTCATCCCCTCCTCTAAAAAAGCCTTGTTGCGCCAGTTTACTCTTAATTTAATACCCCAAACTTCATTTAAACTTCTTTTTTAACAATAAATACTTTTAAAAATTATTTTTTGGCATAAACATCTTCATATAATGCTGATATTTCTTGTCATAGTTTTTGACAATATCATATCCAATAGTTACATTTTATTATATTTTATTATTGATGGTGTTTCTAGTCACTGAGTAAATGCTACTTTTATTGATTTAAATTGTGTCTCCTACCCAAGATTTGCTACCCAGCCTTTCCCTAAAAAACATTGAATCGTAACATTCAAGAAATTAAAAACGATGATGGCGAAGACAGATTTAAGCCAATCAGTTTCGGTTTCATGGCTAATCCAGTGAAAGCTGCTTAATTCCGGTTAACAATGGCTGAAAAGTTAAAAAAAGTACCTTGGATGAAAATCACAATCTGAAAGCCAGTCTTCATGTCCTTCTCCAGTCATAATAATATCACCGCTAAAAGAATGTCAACAAAGAAATGAACAGCTAATCCTTGCTTGTCAATTAAAAAATCACAGTGAACAATAAAAAATCACTCAATAGTTAAATTTTCATGAAAACAGAGTACCATTGTTACAAGATTTACCTTTGCTTAAAAGTAGATAAAGTCTAAATCTATAATATAACGTTCCAAATTTGACAAAAAGCTTCAATTAAAAGAATATATCTATGTCCTAAAAATATTGTTACCTACCTTGGTATAGCCCATAATTTCCAAGTTTTATCGTCACTAACAGTAGCTAAAACTTGCTTTCGAGGATGAAGTGTAAGTCTAAAGACAACAAACATAAAACATATATTGTTCATAACATTAACAAAGAAGTTATCTTGAAAGCGTTCAATAAATCAAATTGAAAAGACACAGCTACAAATGCACGCATTTTCTATCCATTTTCAAGGACCGCGGAGCAGTCTGAAAGGAGAGGGATAAAAGAACTGAGGACAGGTGAAAACCAACCGGAGGGGAATATTTTTTTCAAAAAGAAGTTCAGCAAAAGAGTGATGCAGCCTCGCCATCTCCGCGGTCCCTGACTTTGAGTACACTCAAACCACTTAATTGAGTTATTTTAAGATTTTTGACCCCAGAATTAAAAACCTTTGCTATACTAAAAACTAAATTTTCTTCAATGCGGGATTTTACAGAGTATTCATAGAATACCCTGCAAATTTAAAATGCAACCAACAATATGTTTTAAACTTACCCACTAACTGCAAGGTCGTGAGCATTGATTGTATTTGTAAGCCGAAATCCGCCTGTTCGAGTCAAGTGGGCACATGGAGCTCTATTCCTCGATAGATACGGGTTAACGCCTTTATCAGGAGGAAAGTCAGAATCTAAGGGATGGATCGTTTTTGGTGGCGGAAGCTGAGGAGGAGCATGATTGTTTGGTGGCGGAAGCTTTTTCGCTGTTTGTTGTGGTGGATCTGATCAAAATATGAAAGAAATTAAAATTTAATCTGCAACAAAAACAAGCAAATAACAAATATTTTGGAAAGAACATTTGGGGGAAATTTGCATACGATTTTTGAAATATATTATTCATAGAAAAAGATTTGAAGTAAAATGAAGATTAATCCTTTCACCCCGTAAAGGGCCATATGGGCAAGTGGTAAACAAAGTAAAACGCTACATTTTCAGGAGGTACATGCAGGCAAAACTTTATAATAATTTCAGATATTTCAAAGTATCTTTTGAATTAAGTATGTTTTTATGTGTTACCCCCTGAAAAATAAAACTTAGATAGGATTTGCTTGTTAAATGAAAATATATTAAATATGAAAATATGATAATATATTCGGGAAGAGTGAAATCGTTATCTTTTTCCTATAGAATTTAACATGACTGAAGTTTCCAATTGTTCATAAATTGAAAAAAAGATGCTTATAAGGAAGGTTATAAAATTAAAATTTTCTGCACCACGCAAATTTTTCCTATTTTAGCGTAAGTTTATCTTTTGAATCAAGTTGGCCTGTATGTGGTACCAAGAGGAAATAGGTAGGTTTGCCTGTTAATAGGAACTATATCCGGGCGTGAACATTTTAATGATCTTACGTGCGGTGCCATTTTTGGATACTTCAATTTGTGAGAGAGTTGATTGCAATCCTTGAACCTAAAAATTCGATCAATTAATTAACAAATTTAATTTTGACATTCTTCAAACTAAAAAATAAAGAAATAGTGAAAGCTCAACAACAAAAGCAAAGGAAGTAACAAATGACATGAAGAAAAAGTAAAAATATTAAATTGTGACAACAACAACAAATAAACTTAATCAATGAAATCACAGAATTATGTTAAACAAATAAATAATAATTAGTAATAGCCAAATCTTCTTGCTTTCCCCCCAATCAAAACATTTCCCCAAAGCTGTTCCAAGAAAAAAATTTGCATGTGACCACCGCCAATGTAAAGCATAAATTTCAGTAATGAACCAAAGTCGTACAACTTTTTGCCAAGAAACTATATATATATATTAAGTGTTGATATATTATTTTCTAATTATTTAGTTGGTCATTAAATTCGGTCCCTACAATAGTGATCAAATAGCGTTAAACAATGAAAATAACAATAAATAATTAAATCAAATAACCTGTCCAATCGCTCTATCTCGTTCCAATTTTGTCAATAACTTTTCTTTCATAGCAACCTTCAAAATAAATAAGTTTGATTTAAAATAAAGAATTGGGGTTTTATTTAATTCATCTACTATACAGGGCGATTCAAAAAAGTTTAAACATTTATAATTTTGTTCAGATTATTCGGTAAAGCCCCGGACAAACGACTAGACTTTTCACTAGATTTTTCACTATACATTCAACCAAAAGTCTTGTGGTGTATAGCAAAAGTCTTGT